>PVJI01014755.1:0-42895 GCA_004026765.1 Micronycteris hirsuta
GGGGGCAGCAATAAAGTGGCTTTGTATTTGTGTTTTATTTTATTTAACATCAGAGTGTGTTTACAACAATGAGCTGTGCACGAATACATTCTGGGTGGGGAAAATAGTGGAGGAGTTCTATCTGCCAGCAAAAGGGGTCTGTAATTTTACTGGAACATTGAATATGGTGACTTTATTAGATGACGATTCCTCTGACTAAACTTTCATGTGGAGTTGTAGAATCCCTGTCTTGGGGACACTCTCTGACACATGCCACTTGAAGCTTGTGTCTGGCAAAGTCCTCAGGTAGGCTGGTGCTGGTATCCAGGGGCATACAATCCTGTTCTCTCCTGCTTCTGTCGAAAAACATTTTAAATATATTAGGAGAGGAGATACCATTCATTCGAGCACTGATAGTTTTAAAGTGGCATGTTATATTTTAATGTTGGCATGGTTCCATTGGGGATTAATATTCAGCACCAGGTTATTGAAATTTTCTACCTGAATTTATTTATTGTCTGTCACCTTCTGGGCAAAAGATATGAAATAGGTAGGTTGCTCTTATAAGAAGGACTTTTTCCTTTCTCTATGACAATACCCAAAAGCAAACATTTGACTTTAAAACGTTTATAACACTGTGTGAGGAGTAAGTAAAATTCTTTATTCTCACTTTTGTGGGAGATTGGCACCAATATTTTTGATATCTCATTTTAGAAGTTTTATATTTCAAGCTTGAATTTACATTATCTTATCCATGCAATTTTTAGTTTTAAGGGAGAGTCACCCAAGGGACACATTTTTACAATAGAATTTAATGGTCAGCAATGAATGAGCAATGGAGGAAACAGCAGGTTTATGGTTTTTTTTTTTTGGTAAGAAAAAAATTAATGCCCTCCATCAACTACCCCTTTCTTCCTCCTTTCCTCCCCTCTATCCACCCTGCCTTCCCTTGGGATTGTAACTGCGTGATGGTTTGGTTTCCACACAAAGGAAGATTTATTGCTTTAATGTCTTTGTGATTTAGTTGTATGTAATCTTACCTGGGACACCAGGGAGTGCATTCTCCCCTTAATGTATATATTGTGATCCCCTTTGGAACAAAAAGAAATGAACATGTGTAAGGGAACAAAGCAGCTCTCATCATCTTCTTGAATCTTATCTTTCTGAGTTAAACATTGGGCATTAGTGACAAAATAAAATCAAACAGCCAGGATAAGAGATGTTGAATGCCAAGAATGCAGAAAACACATCGTCAAGGCATCTCACGTGTTTTACATTCTTCTCTGTGAACTCTATGGTTACTATGTCTGAAAATGTTTACCAAGTGGAAACACACCTCCATAAAAGGAGAATTCCAAGTTTTCATAACTTCCTACCTTACTTAGATGTTGGAATGAATAATGCAGTTGTAACCTTGATTTATTTGATTTTATTTGAGATTAAAAAAATACACGTTTTTTTATTTACTTGAAATAAAAAAAAATACACAGAGAGGGGAGAGTGGAGGCTGAGGTTGTTCAGCCATGCTTAGATTTCATGACAGGCTCAGACCTGGCTCCGAGTGTTGGAGATGTGAGAAGTACACTTGTGTCTCCGACCTCATCTGTAGTTTACAGGGGAAGTTTTGCAAAGTTATCGATTCTCTGCCAAATATAGCAAAAAATTTTATGTGAAGGGGTAAATGAGTTTTATCTTCCATTCCACTTATTTAAATGAATATTAGCCCAAGTTTTTAATATCTACCTTTTTACCTTATACTTTAACCAAGTCAATCACACTCATTTTCAGGTTGACACTGCATGAGAACTCCAGGTATACATCATCTCCTGAGTTTTGCAGCTGATGAATCTGAGGCTCAAAATGAATAAGCAACTTCCTAAGATTAAATTTCCCAACAAAAATATCAGACCATAAAGTTCTTCAGATGTCGGATCCTTTCCATTCTTCACTGACATAGAAGCTTCGAGCTGAGGCCTCTCAACACCACTGTTTTTATCAAGAGGTTGGGTTTCTAAAAGAAGCACACAATAATTTAAATCTCTTGAGACTTTCCTCTTGTATGTGCATATCAGTTAGGACTCCTTGGGTTTACAAATAAGAGATAAGCCAAATTAAACTGGTTGATTCCATGCAGCTGAGAGTGCAGAGTAGGCTACATTTCAGAGTTGGTTGATTCAGAGGCTGGATGACATCTAGACACTCTTTGGTGGAGTTGTGCCTTTTGAGGTTGTGCTTCATCTAAAAGATGGTTCCCTTGTTTCCTACCCCATGGCTTCAAACAACAGTCTTGATAGTAACCCCAATTAACTGCTGTGTCAAATGATGCCATGGCCAGGGAAGGAAAGGTGCTGACATAGTCACCCTCTGATATGGGGCAGATAGAGTCAGCCTCTCCCAGAGTCCTTGGGCTTTGTGGAGCAGGGGTGGATGATGGGATGAAAATCTGTGTAGCATCCTTAAGGAGAAACAGATGGGAAAGTGGGAAGTAGGTACAGCAAGAAGATGACTGTCTGTGAGCCAAGCAGAAGGTTCTCACTAAAAATCAACCTTGCCAGCGCATTGACCTTGGAACTGTGAGAAAATAAGTTTCTGTTGTTTAAGCTGTCCTGTCTGTGGTATTCTGTTATGGCAACCCTAGCCAACTAATACACCTCTTCCCCGCCGCTCCCACCAGCAGACCACCATTATGCTCTCTAGTATAGATTTAGACAGAGGGACACCCTAAGCTTCTCATACCGGGTATTTTTCAAGAGTTTGGGGCTGCTCTGTGGGATATAACCCCTTTTTGAGTTTTAGATGCTGTACTCATACTCCTAGCAATCATTTTTATTTCGTTTTTAATTATGATAATTAGCCATGTATATACACATATGTATATATGTTTTTGGAATTTTTTTATTACTTTATTGTTCTTCAAATACAGTTGTCTGCATTTTCTCTCCTCCCCTCCTCCCTACCCCACCCAACCCCATCTCCCTCCCTTGCTTGCACCCTCCCCCTTGGTTTTGTCCATGTGTCCTTTGTAGTAGTTCCTGAAAACCCTTCTCTCCACAATCCCCTCTCCCCTCCCCTCTGGCTATTGTTAGATTGTTCTTAATTTCAATGTCTCTGCTTATATTTTGCTTGCTTTTTTCTTTTGTTGCTTATGTTCCAGTTAAAGGTGAGATCATATGGTATTTGTCACTCACTGCCTGGCTTATTTTGCTTAGCATAATGCTCTCTAGTTCCATCCATGCTGTCACAAAGGCTACAAGCTCCTTCTTTCTCTCTGCTGTGTAGAATTCCATTGTGTAAATGTACCATAGTTTCTTGATCCACTCATTTACTGATGGGCACTTAGGTTGCTTCCAGCACTTGGCTATTGTAAACTATGCTGCTATGAACATTGGGGTGCATAGGTTCTTTTGGATTGATGTTTCAGGATTCTTAGGGTATAATCCCAGTAGTGGAATTGCTGGATCAAAAGGCAGTTCCATTTTTAGTTTTCTGAGGAAATTCCATACTGTTTTCCACTGTGGCTTCACCAATCTGCATTCCCACCAACAGTGCACTAGGGTTCCCTTTTTTCCACATCCTCTCCAACACTTGTTTGTTGCTTTGTTTATGATGGCCATTCTGATCGGTGTGAGGTGGTGACTCATTGTGGTTTTAATTTGCATCTCTCTGATGGCTAATGATGCTGAGCATCTTTTCATATGTCTCTGGGCCCTCTGTATGTCCTCCTTGGAGAAGTGTCTGTTCAAGTCTTTTGCCCATTTTTTAATTGTTTTTTTTTTGTCTTTTTGGAGTGGAGTCATATGAGTTCTTTATATATTTTGGAGATCAAACCCTTGTCTGAGGTATCATTGGCAAGTGTTTTTCCATACAGTTGGTTCTCTTTTTAATTTAATACTGTTTTCTTTAGCCATGCAGAAGCTTTTTAATTTGATGAGATCCCATTTGTTTATTCTTTCCTTTATGTCCCTTGCTCTAGGGGACATATCAGTGAAGATGTTGCTGTGGAGAATGTCTGAGATTTTCCTACCAATGTTTTCCTCTAGGACTTTTATGGTGTCATGACTTATATTTAAGTCTTTTATCCACCTTGAATTTATTTTTGTGTATGGTGTAAGTTGGTGCTTGAGTTTCCTTTTTTTGCAGGTAGCCATCCATATTTCCCAACACCATTTGCTGAAGAGGCTATTTTTACTCCATTTTATGCTGCTGCTCCCTTTGTTGAAAATTAATTGGCCATAGAGACTTGAGTTTATTTCTGGGCTCTCTTATTCTGTTCCATTGGTCTATCTGTCTATTTTTATGCCAGTACAAGGCTGTGTATATACTTATTTTATGTATTATAAAATACATAAAATAAATAAATAAATATATGTGTGTGTGTGTGTGTGTATAACAAAAGACTGTTAGCTTGCCACATTTTGTTTGTACAGCTGTTTCTCGAAGTTTCCCCGTTTTGTATTTCCCTACAACTGCGTGTGTTCATTACAACATTCATGGTCAACAGCAGTCAATTAAGTGAGTCTCCTCTGATCCATGGATAGTGGCTTCTGGATTTTTAGGTGAGTGAGAAACTCCAGAACTTTTAGGCCTGACTGTCCTTGGATAATAAAGATGCCTTCTAGTGACACGTGTCCCTCTTAACTCATTCCACAGCAGTGGACATGTCTGGCCCAGTTCCTGGGAAAGGTTTGCACTTGGCCTGGATCTTCCCTTGAGCTTTTCATCCTGGCACTGCCCACCTGTCACGTATTGGTAGCTCAGGAAGTTGTGGGTGATGAGTTACGTCCAGTTGCTGACTTTCTGCTTATCACCAGTAGCCATGGCCAGCATGCTTCTGGTACAAAGTGGTTAGAAACTTTATACAGAGTTTGAGCATTTAGTTCTTCTTTCGTTCTAAAGAACATTATTTTCACATCAAGAAGTACTAAGGCTGTAATGTGAACAAATGGAAACCTAGTTGAACTCATTCAGAGCATAGCAGAGGCTATTTATTCTGCTTAGATAATTTTATAAAACTAAGCCTGGTAAAATGGGGATTAAAAAAAAATCCTTCCAGTTTCTTTCTTTCTTTCTTTCTTTCGTTTTTTGATAGGAAGGATGTCCTAAACTAAAGCATCATTTTCTAGTCCAACCAGCTGGTATATAGAGAAATGTCTTCATAAAATCAGGGTCTATTCCACTGTGTGTAGTTTACAGCCATGGAAGGAAGCTACCTACCGCACCCCTCATATATCTTCCTCCTTACCTCCTCTGCCCTGAATGATTTTTTCTTTAAGAGTGATTTAAATTCAGTACAATGTTTTAGGATATTGGACACATCTTGTTCATTTGGCAAACTCTGACTGTAAAACTTACATGCATAATGTAAAAATAAGAACCACAGAGGTGAATGCACAAGTTGGCTAGTGATGGGTTATATAACCTGCAATTTGAGAGTTAAAAACATGTTAGCCAAAGGGCAACAGCAGGGATTCTTGTGGTGATGGAAGGGCTCTGTGTCTTGACCGTGGCAGTGGATATACAAAGGTACACATGGATTGAATTGCATAGAACTAAATCCACACACATACAAGTAAAGCTGGGGAAATCCAAATAAAAGAGGTGGATTGCATAAATGTTAATACCCAGGTGCTGATATTGTATTATGGTTTTAAAAAATGTTATTATTGAGGGAAATCAGGTAAAGTGTTATTTGGATCCTCTCCTTGTTATTTCTTACAACTGCATGTGCACCTGCAGTTATGTCATTAAAATTTTGATTAAAAAAAGTTACTCTTATCTCCTAAATATGCTGTCCAAATCTCTAAATGTTAGCAAAGCAATGGAGGAAACTGTCATCTGATTAAACACAAAAGTGAAAATAGTGCTCTTGGTTATTTTAACTGTGGATAAAGTTTTTCACACTGTTCCAGAGATAGGCATAAAAATTGATTAGCACACTCTGGTTAGGCTGAAGGATGGGATGCATGGAAGTACTGGGGCCGACAATGAAGATGCTTGAACATTTACAACTATGCCACTGAGACCATTTTATTTTCTCTCTGATTATAAACATAATGCTATTTATAGGAATTTGGGGAAATAGGATAAGGCACAAAGAAAGGAAAAAAAATCCTCCAAGACTCAGAGACAACATGGTTAACATTTCATGAAAGTTCCACCAGTATTTTGCTCTATTTAAATATATATTTACATACAAGTATTTCTCAATTTCCAGGCAATGCTTATAAACAATTTTATAACATTCCAAATGCGATTCTACAGTTATGATATATATACAACTGCATAGATTCACAGCAGTGAGAAATCTCTCTTAACTTTTATGATGTTTTAGGTAAAAGTTGATACTTATCTCATTGCTTTAATGTGCAGCAAGGTCAAATATTTTCTTATATGTTTGTTAGTCATTTATAATTCCTCTTTTGTGAATCACTTGCTTACATACTATGTCTATTTATTGGGACAGCGGCCAAATCATGCAATGCTAATGCTACTTGCCATGAATGTGAAGCAATTTTTTTTTTTTAATGGAAAGCTTCAGTACTTTGTAGTAGCTTAAATGTGTGAGACATTCTGGGGCATTCATTATTTTTTTGTAATACTTAATTCCCATCCTTATTACTGCTGTATTTCCATATTGAGATAAAAAATACAGTACAATGAAGTTGAAATATGATTTGAAGCCCAAAATATTGGAGTTAGGGGTCAGGAATATGTGTAATGTTATCCAAACCCATATGGAAGCCAGGATAATCTGAGGGAACATGTTGAACAGAAGTCCTCTTTTAAATCCTCCAGCCTCACCTTCCTGCATCCTATTTAATCTTAACCCTCTGGGGTTCTCACGCTCTGTTCTCTTACTTCCCACTCTGGGAGTATGTTCTTTGAAAATGCATTTTCACGAAGATGTGGAATTTTAAAGCATTATTCTTTTGTGGAGATGTTGCATGTTAATAGAGTCAAATCCTTAAGATAAATGGTAGAAACACAATGTGAACTTTAAGCAGCAGACAGGAAATGAAGCAGGATTTTGAGGTTGTCCACCTGCCCTTGAGTCAACTATTCAGCCTTGTCACATTTTAAAGTGGTTTTCAAAAAGAATGGTTGGAGCCAAGTCAGGAATAATGCCCTGAGAACAAAAGCATGGTTCTATACATTGAAGCTGTAAATATCAACCCATTCATGCTACTGTTTGTCATACCAAATATCAGGAAAAACAATATTTTTTAACCAGATTTATCTATGCCTAAATCATGTCTGTATTTTCTGGACTAAAAAATAAATTAAACAAATATGTGTTTTTTCCAGATAAATAGGGACATTTTGAAAACTGTGGTTTTAACTCTGGATTTACGAAATTTTATGGTTCATTTATTATTGCATTTAGGCGTCAGCATTGAAAACCGCCCACGTATTTTTCCCCTGGCGCATCCAGAAAGTAGAATGGATGAATTTATTTCACTAGTTGGAAGGAATAGCAGAAATATGTTATGTATGATGCTTAAAAAGATGATATTTCTACATACTTTGATTTAACTCTTAAAGTAAAATGATGGAAAGGACAATGTCTTTGGTCTCCTGGTTTTTCTTTACATTTCTTCAAGTCTGCATGGGGTGTCACTTTATCTGTGGAGCCTTTCCAGGCCTTTGCCTGCCAAGGAAGGTTATGGCTCCCCCAGGTATCACCCAACACTTGGCTGTCTGGATGGCCACTGTAGGAAACGTATTGCTGTGGTTCGGGGTTCACTTGTCCATCCTCCTGTGTGCTGTCTTCTCACTGTCTCCATGGCTGTGTGTTCTTCACCACATATCCCTGGAGTTTGAGCTTTCCTGGCACACACAGAGGACAAAATAAACATTTCATCAGTGAATCAGTGAGTAAAGGCCACCTTCCTCTCTAGCATTGATATATAGCGGCAGGGACTAGAACCCAAGGCAAAATCCTACTCAACTTGGCTGGGGAAAAAGCCCGTAAGCTAGACTTTCCTGGGCTGTTGGGCCACAGTTCACTCTCTGATGGTATCCTTCTTGTCATCTTTCTCACCAAGAACATGTCCTGCTTTCTCTGGGGGAGCCCGGCAGTGGACATTAGAAGATTGCCTCCTTCCGATGGATATATTAAACAAATCTGTATTTTAGTAGAGAAATATTTTTTTTTGTTTTGTTTTTGTCTAGAAAGACAAATTCTAGAGTAGGTCACAAAAAGCATGGCATGGGAAGAACTCTAAGTCCACTTGCCTCACCCCACACCACATATTCATCAAAGTGTGTGCCAGGTACTGCTGTTCTTTTGGTTCCATCATCATTCTTGCTTTTTTTTTTTTTTAATAGGACTTCTCCCTACTTTGAAGAGATCCATGTTTAGTGTAACAGCATCAAACTCACTCTTGCAGGCGAAAGCTGGCATATTTGTAGTGATGCTTGCTGTGTCTTTGTGGCGATTAAGCAAGATTTCCAATGGTGAATTTTAAGCCGATAATGTAAATGTACAACTGGTTATTTTTCCTCATTGTTCAAGCCATATTCTCTCTGATTCCTCAGTGACTACAAAGATTTTTCTGTCATTTCTGAGTGATCTTGAGCAACTAGCTTTAGGATAGTAGAGGTATGCAAATTATTTCTTTTTCTGATTAGTGATGTGAGGGGACAGGTGGAATCAATATCCACAGAATATGCATTTAGCCTACAATGCAGAGGTGAATTTTTCTCCTTCTCATTTGGAGACCACGAAGACTGTAAAAACGGAGTCAATCTTTTTCTCTGGAAAATATTGAAAGGTGATGAATCCACAAGCTTTGCCTTAGAAGTAGAGGTGGGAGACTGTCTCATAGCCAAGCTATAGAACATTCCAGCAAAGATTTTTTTGTTTGATTATTCATTAATTTATTTCAGAGCAGAGTCTCAATTGTCTTTACCTTTTGCAGAAAACTTATTCCAGAAAATTAAAGATAGGTTGATCAGAGAAGTCCTCCTAAAATGAAAAACCGTAGGGGTATCTCTGGATTTATTCATGCCTTGCTGTGGATCTTTGTTTCTAGGGGTCTAACTCGGCTTCTGCCTGAGCTATTTCCTTCTGCAGCCAATCTGATGGTGATGAATTCTATCAGCTTTTATTTTGTCTGAAATATCTTGTTTTAAAAACTATTTTATTTTTGAAAGCTATTTTCACTGGACATAGAATTTGGCGTTGACATTTTTTCCCCCTCCACTTTTTGTTACTGTCCATGGACTCTGGCTTCTGGCTTTTTCTAATGAGAAGTCTGTCACCAATCATATTATTGTTTCTTTGTAAGCAACGGGTCTCTGTTCTCTGGTTGATTTGAAGATTGTCCTCGTATCTTCAGCACTGCTCCATGTATGTGAGACTGCATGTATGATAAACTGCATGCTTTTGTCCCATAGGCCCCTAAGACTCTAAAAAGCATTTTTCTCTTATTTTCAGAATGAATAATTTCTTTTTTTAAAAAAGATTTTATTTATTTATTTTCAGAGAGAGGAGAAGGGAGGGGAGAAAGAGCAATGTATGGTTGCCTCTCACGTGGCCCTCACTGGGGACCTGGCCTGCAACCCAGGCATGTGCCCCAACTGGGAATTGAACTGGGACCCTCTGGTTCCCAGCCCGCACTCAATCCATTGAGCTACACCAGCCAGGCCCAGAACGAATAATTTCTATTGACTTGTCTTCAAGTTTACATTTCCTCTGTAGTATGCAGTCTGTTGTGCAGCCCATCAATGAAAAAGTTTGCCCTTTTCAGCTCTAGAATTTGCACTTTTATAGTTTCTATTTCTCTGTTGAGAGTTTCCAATTGTTCACTTACTGTAGTAACATTTTCCTTTAAGATTTGAGCATCCTTATACCAGTTGTTTTACTTGTTTATTTTTTCTCTTTCTCTCTGTTTTTTTTTAAATTTTTTTATGTTCTACAAGTACAGTTGTCTCCATTTTCCCACCACCACTTTCTCCCACCCTCAATCCTATTCCTCTTTGGCTTTGTCCATGGGTCCCTTATACAAGTTCCTTAAAGTCCTCCTTTCTGAGTCATTTCAGGAGTCTGTTTGTACTACTGTTTTCTTTATTAGAGGAGAGATTTTTACCACTTCTTTTCAAGTCTAGAAACTTTGCATTGGATGACAGGAATTGTGGCTAGTACCACAATTGCAGGGAGTCCAGATGATGTTTTACACTTATATTATTTTTTAATCTAATTCTCATGTTCACCTCTTGAGGTCACTGTAATTGTTCCAGCTTACAGATGAGCAAACTGAGCCTCATCTTGATGAAGGAGCTGCCCAATATTACACAGCTAATGTGTGGTGAAGCTGCCATTCAAAGTGAGAATTTCTGTTATTATATCGTCAGCTAGATTTGCTCAATTAGAGGTGTTTTGGCCAGGACATTCTTGGTTACACCCTGCCAAACTTTCTCTGTGCCAAGATTCTGCTTTCTGTGAGAGGGGACCGAGGGCTATGTGGCCCTCTGCTGTTCAGCGAGTTCAGGCGGGACACCGACCTCATTCCCACTGTTTCTGAAAACAACTTGGAGCACAATTAGCCTTGTCAAACCTTTCACTCCTCTGCCGTATATGGTTGCCAGCTTTCCAGGGCAGTTCAATAATCCCCAGGGTCTTGCTGCAGGGGCAGGCTATTAACTGAGGTGTTTACATGTCTGAAAATGTACCAGGCTATAAATAGAAGCTATTTTCCCAGCATCCTATGATACTGGGTTTATTCTTTTCTTTTTCATTTTCTTCCCCATTTGTCAGCTTTCATAAAGAAGAAAAGGAGCAAAGGGGAAAAAAATAACCCACCCACCAAACAATTTCAGATTGACAGAAAGAATATTCACTTAGCTTCTCAGAAAATCGATGGCAAAGCTCCTGGCCCACAAAAAAAGGAAACTGCAAAGGAAATACACACATTTTCTGAGAAACAAAGTGAGAAATGAATGCAGTAATGTTAGGAAGCATCAGTGATGGGGCCACTGAGAGTTCTGGGTGCTTTCTGAGAGATTTTGGAACTGGCTTGCAACACACCTTCTTGGCTCCCTAGATTAGTTCTATCCCTTGGAGTCTCAGAGCCTCAGTTGTAGATACTGCCTTTGTGTGTACCCAGGGTTTGGGAACAGAAAATATTGTGGGATTTTCTCTCTCTTCTCAGCAGGTTTTGCATGGAGACTATTATCTGTGTGGAATTGAAATGTATTCCATGGTGGGGAGCAATGTGTCAGGGACCACAGTGGGCATGGACTGCCACCAATGTGGGGCAGAGCACTCTCATTACTGTTAACTCTTTACTCACATTTCCTACAATCATGGGCCAAGTGTTGGGATAAGAACTTGTCATGCATTGTGACCTTTATTCTGGCAGCAAGCCCAAGAAGGAAGAACTAGTATTTTATACATAGAGAAATTGAGGCAAAGAGATTAAGTGACTTATCTAAGGTCACACACTAGTAAGTGGCATAGCCAGGTTTCAAACATACATAATTTACAGTCCATGCTTAACTGCCACACAATGTCACCTTTCATTTCTCATCCTCAAGTCTGACCTTCTCCAAAGGGACACTGGGAAAAGCCAGGAATAAAAAAGCCTGTGGTGAGATATCTAGAGAATGTATAAAGGTTCTCAGCAGTTTTCAAAATGCAGAACAAAGTAAAAGCATCATTATTTAGAAAAGTACGAAAAGCTGAGAATCCAGAATGGAGAAAGAAACACTGATTGAAAAGTCATTGGTGAATATACCTAAATGTCTCTCTGTTCTCAGAATCTCTCCCTCTACCCCACCCAAGAGTTGGAATGCTGCTGAGGGGTTAGAAAAACAAAAATTAATGAAATAGAGAAGATAGGACTCTGATTGCCAAACACCCACATTGGTTAGGCGTAGGAACCTTTTTCTCTATCACTAAGATTACACATTTAAAGGGGATGCCTGGTAACAGCAGAAGGGTCTCTATCTTAGTTCCTTATGGTTGCCATTGAGTTGCTCCTGGCCAACCCCACATGATGCAGTTGAAGCAGGAGGTTCTGTTTCCTTAGCATCACATGCGGGCATGGGGATTTCTCCCTGGGGTTCCCAAAGCCGTATTTTTTGGGGCTCCATCAACCTTCCATCTGCTTCTACCCACATCTATATGTGACACCTCATCAAAGGGTCTTCTCCATCTCAGGCTACTGAGTGGGAGCAGAATGCAGATCGCAAGCATTCTGGAACCTTCTACCACTGCTTCTTCTCTCTATCCCCAAGTGTTGGGGCCAACATTGCTCTGTTCCCAGTTTTCTTCAAGCAACACATACTTCCAAAACCCACCTGAGTGAAGGGTGAGGGTCTTTTATATATTTCCCAATTGTCTTAGAAGTACGAAGTTATTGACATACCTCAGACCAGGAAGGTCAGACTCAAAGAGGAGGGGAAAACACCTTAAATGTATATCCATAACAGGGGAAAAAAATGTAAATTAGTATCTCACTCAATTTCCTTGTCACAAATGTTTGTACTACATCCAAGTTTTCCATCAACCCAGAAGAATATATCAGATTAAGCTATAGCCTTATACCACCACTAGGCCCCGATTATAAGTGTGTCTATGTGTGTTTGCAGTGCCTCCTGTCTGTATTTGCTCTGACCACACAATGGCCTTTTAGCCTGCTGTCCTACTTCCTCAAATCATCTTTCTTTCAGTGGTTGGGGAAGTTTTTAAATAATGCAAATATGATCCCTTTACTTCCACTTAAAAGATGTCAATGCCTCCTCCTTGTCTACAGGATTAAGTCTAGATTCCTTCATCTGCTCTTTGGACCCTGGCACTCTGGCCTACTACTCAGGGTCTCCACTGGCCTGATTTGCATTTGATGTTCTACTCATTAGAATCCCCTCATCAACATTTTGTGTCTTTACAAAAGCCCTTCCTTTATGTATTTCCCATTTATGTTCCACAAGTGAATACTTCCTCAGTCTTCAAAATGCAGTTGAGCCTCGATTCCTCCAAGAAGCATTTCCTTACTTTCTCAGAGGAAGTTTATTTTTCCTCTTTTATGGCCATGCTGAAATTTGGTCTAATATTTCTCATGGTATTTACTATACTGCATTGTGTAATGTGTGTACACCTCTGTTTCTATTACCGTGAATTCCCTGAGGACATAAATCACTTGTTCATTCATATTTATTTCTCTGGTGCCTGGCACAAGTCTGTAAACATCTAAATTCTCCATAAAAAGTGTTTTGAGTGAGTTGTGGCTCCCTGAATGGGAGGGCTGGGGATGGGGGAGGGTCAGGGCAATTTTGCCTAGAACTAGACAAACAGAAAGAGTGAGAGGAAAGAGACCATCTCTTTCATTCCAAGAAAAGATAGAAAGAATAAGCCAAAGGGTGTAGGATCCAGGGTGGGAGGTGGGGATGGGTGGGGCGGGGGGAGTGGTGGGAGGAAAATGGAGACAACTGTACTTCAACAACAATAATAAAAAACTTTTTTAAAAAAATGGAAGAGGAGGACTTCTGGCCAAGATGGAGGCATAGGTGGATACACTTTGCCTTCTCACACAACCAAAAGAAGGACAACAACAAATTTAAAAAGAAAAAATAACCAGAACTGCTAGAAAATCAAACTGTATGGAAGTCTGACAACCAAGGAGTTAAAGAAACATTCATCCAGACCTGTTGAAGGGGCAGAGACAGGAAGCTGGGGTGGAGAGGATACACAGCAAGGTGGTGGTTGGAGGACTAGGGTGGATGAGTCAGTGGCTGGCAGAGCAGGTGGTCTCACATTTGTGTTCAGATAAACCAGGAGGAACAACAGGGGAGCAAGACAGACTGCATAACCCAGGGTTCCTGCATGGGGAAATATAGCCACAAAACCTCTGACTGAAAAACCTGTGGGAGTTGCGGCAGTAGGAGGAACTCCCAGCCTCATGGGAGACTTTGTTGGAGAGTCCCACAGGGTCCTAGAATGTGCACATACCCACCTGGGAACCAGCACCAGGAGGGCCCAATTTGCTGGTGGGTAGCCAAGAAAGTGACAGCAAGCTGGTAGAAAGCTGAGCAAGTGGCATTGTTTCCTCTCAGACCCCTCTCTCACATACTGTGCCACATGCAGCAACATGGGTTGCCCTGCCCTAGAGAATACCGAAGGCTCCATCCATTACTATGTAAAAGGTACACCAAGACAAAAAAATTATGGCTCAAATACAAGAACAGATCAAAATTCCAGAAAAAATACAACTAAGTGGCCCAGCTGGTGTAGCTCAGTGGATTGAGCGCGGGCTGGGAACCAGAAGGTCCCGGTTCAATTCCCAGTTGGGGCACATGCCTGGGTTGCGGGCCAGGTCCCCAGTGAGGGCCATGTGAGAGGCAACCATACATTGCTCTTTCTCTCTCCCTTCTCCTCTCTCTAAAAATAAATAAATAAAATCTTAAAAAAAATACAACTAAGTGATGAAGATATAGTCAACCTATCAGATGCAAAGTTCAAGACACTGGTAATCAGGATGCTCACAGAAATGGTTGAGTATGGTTGCAAAATAGAGGAAAAAATGAAGCTATGAAAAGTGAAATAAAGGAAAATGTACAGGGAACCAACAGTGACGAGAAGGAAACTGGGACTCAAAACCAACAGTTTGGAGCAGAAGGAAGAAATAAGCATTCAACCAGAACAGAATGAAGAAACAAGAATTCAAAAAAAAAAAAAATGAGGAGAGCCTTAGGAACTTCTAGGACAACCTTAAATGTTCCAACATCCAAATCATAGGGGTGCCAGAAAAAGAAGAGGAAGAACAAATTGAAAACTTATTTGAAAAAGTAATGAAGGAGAACTTCCCCAATCTGGCAAAGGAAATAGACTTCTAGTAAATCCAGGAAGCTCAGAGAGTCCCAAAGAAGTTGGACACAAGGAAGCACACACCAAGGTACATCATAATTACATGAGTCAAGATTGTACCCAAGATTAAAGAGAAGAGAATCTTAAAAAGCAGCAAGAGAAAAGGAGACAGTTACCTACAAAGGAGTTCCCATAAGACTATCTGCTGATTTCTCAAAAGAAACCTTTCAGGCAAGAAGGGGCTAGAAAGAAGTATTCCAGTCGTGAAAGGCAAGGACCTACATCCAAGATTACTCTATCCAGCAAAGCCATTATTTAGAATGGAAGGGCAGAGAAAGTGTTTCCCTTTAAAGGAGTTCATCATCACCAAGCTCTTATTATATGAAATGTTAAAGGGACTTATCTAAGAAAAAGAAGAAGATCAGAAGTATGAACAGTAAAATGACAACAAACCCACAACTATCAACAACTAAACCTAAAAAACAAAAACAAACTAGGCAAACAACTATAACAGGAACAGATTCACAAAAATAGAGATCGCATGGAGGGTTATCAGTGGGAAGGAGTAGGTGGGGAGAATGGGGGAAACTGTACAGGGGATAAGCATAAATGGTAGGCACAAAATAGAGAGGGGGACATTAAGAATAGTATGGGCAATGGAGAAGCCAAATGATGGTGGGGGTGAGTACAGGGCCGAGGGGAGCAAAGGGGAGAAAAAAATTGGACAAGTGTAATAGCATATTCAATAAAATATATTTTAAAAAATGGAAGAGATAAAAAGAATAATGGGACTATCTTTTTTTATTCCATGGCAACTTTTTAAAAGAAAATTGTGCTTTTACTTCTTCAATGAATACAGTCATCAGGAAAGAACAATGTTTTTTATGTATGACTGATTCTAGTGGGAGATTGAAATGACAGTCAGAAAAAAAAACTGTCTTGAAAAAGCAGAAAATAACATGAACTGAGAAACCTTGAGCATTAGGTTATATGGACTATGATCTCCAGAGGTATTATGCCAGTCAGTACTTGTTCCCTAACAGTAGTTATTACTTTTCACCATCATCATCATCATCATTAATGGGATTAATAGTCTGAGTTGCTTGGTCAGTACAGTACATACCATATTCATTTAAATCTTTAAAGACAGAAATGAAAATATGATTCAAGAAAAATCTCCAGATGAAGTACTCCGAGAGAAAGCTGTCTATCTACCGTATGCAAAGCATTCTTAAAAAAATGCAAAACAGCCCGGCTGGTGTAGCTCAGTGCATTGGGCGTGGGCTGGGAACCAGAGGGTCCCGGTTCGATTCCCAGTTGGGGTATATGCCTGGGTTGCAGGCCAGGTCCCCAGTGAGGGCCATGTGGGGGTAACCATACATTGCTCTTTCTCCCTCCCTTCTCCTCTCTCTGAAAAGAAATAAATAAAATCTTAAAAAAAATGCAAAAGAAGAAAATGATGGAGTATCCAAGATTACGTTAAGACCAATGCCATCATTCAGCAACAATCACTGTCACTGTATGTCTACTCTTTACAAGACAGCGTGAGGGGAAACAAAAGGTTGCCCTTGGTGGTCAAGAACTTATAATTCAGTTATAATCAATCAGTGTGTGCTACAAGGACCTAGTGAGATGCACTCTGAGCATTAAATGGAGAAGAGGGTGGTCCTTGTGAAATACGCAAAGCTGCAAGCTACCTTTTGGAGGTTTGGAAGACTGGGGTTACAGAGAGAACTGGGGAAGCATTCTAGACTTGAAGAAACCAAAGTGGGGAGAAATTGTAAGATGAATGCACTAAATTGGCTTGATCAAAGGACTGGGATACATATTATGAGTAAATAGTATATGACCTAAAATCCTAAATTTAGGCTTAAATTCTACCCCGTTTCTGTAGCTATTAAAGGTGACATAACTAAAGTCATATTTTTAAAGAATTGGTATTAACCAATAGGATCCCCTGGGACTGAGGACATCTTGGGGACAAGCAACAGTGATGGTGTCAGCAAGTGTCAACCAAAATCTAGGGATACAATAAAAACACCAGGCATGAAATCTATGAGCTTCTTTGCCGTGACAACTCTCCTTCCTCTAGCAGTGAGAGAGTGGACAAGGCCTGCAACTTCTTTAGGCTTTGACTTCTAATCTGTAACAGCTGGGTACTGCACTACGGCCTTAGCAGTACCTATGGATCTTCCAAATCTAGAAGTGCATATTTTTGTGATTCTAGAGGTAAATGTTGAACACAAAGATAAAGGAAGAATCAATGGTGAATTGGAGATACTGAACTTGAGTGAATGAGAAGGTGGAGATTATCTGTGACAGAAGCAGAAGACCTCTCTAAAGGTCAAATATGTAATTATTCAAAAGCAATGCAGTTTTAAGAGATCCAATTAAGAGTACTGAAATGAGAGACATTAGGCTGGCTTCACTTCCAAAAGTTTCTTGGAGATGGATCTTTCATGAATTTGGAAAAAAGGGAGGAGGAGGATTGGTTGGTGAAATGCTAAAGAAATGAAGCAAAACTGATGGCCTTACATATCTGAATTAGGAACTTACTCAGTTATGTTTTTGCTTGTCCTTTTGTTTCTGGGGTACTGTCTCCATTGAGGATGATACAGTACTATAGAAATAAAACTAAAAAATAAGGAAGAAAGTGGTTTTCATTGAGACTGGGAATGGGGGATTGCTGCAATAATTCATATAAGAGATGGCAAGAGCCTGGGGGAGAGAAGAGGGAGAAAGAAGCAGCTCTGAGAGCCTCAAGTTGTTGCATCTGAGTCAGAAGCCACTTGCTCATACTGTAGTCATTCAGTGTGTGGTTGATGGTGGGCACAGAGTAGGTGTTCAGTTGAAACTGGTGATGTTAAGAGGTTACAGAGCTTTCAGACCCTGTTGTTGTACACTAGAGCAACAACTGATGCTGAGAAAGTGCTTGGTGGCTGGTGTGATCATTGCCATATGAATAACAGAGTGGTTTCAACACAGGTACCGCCACACATGACACTCAGTGTAATGGCAATCTCTGTTCCCAGGTGCTTCTAGGCTCCCTCCATGACTGATGAAATATCAAAGTGCTTGGGTCTCTTTTGTTGGAATGCTTGCCTAAATCACCTTACTTAGGCACTATTGAAAAAAGTAGAGAACAAATTTAAAAGATTTTATTTTTGTTTATTTTCAGAGAGAGGGGAAGGGAGGGAGAAAGAGAGGGAGAGAAACAGCAATGTATGATTGCCTCTCACATGGCCCTCACGGGGGCCAGGGCAGAACAAATTTAATTTGACTCCCTGAGTTGAGTTATGCAGCAGGCATTTTGTCTCCATCTACATAATACAAATGATCCTTTATGCTTTCTCTATAATTTGTCACAAAAATATGTTCACAATACTAAAGTAAAGCTTTGGAAACTGATTACTCTTTAATCTTCAATCCAAGAAATCTTTGGCTAACGTTGGCTAATTAAGCTTCTCTGAACATTGAAAAGGTAAGGGAGAAAGCCACACAGTTATTTCAATTTTTCTGAAGAAAAAAAGGTCCGAGTCATGTGCTAGATGATACAAACACTTCACAATAAGAATGTGAGGTGAGCAAAATATCTGGAACATCAGGAATGAGACAGTAAAATGGTACAATGATTCTTGTTTCTAAATCTTCTGTTCTCCAGAATACTTCCTTATACTGTCTCTTCTCCATTTACCTAAAGAAGGATCATAAGTAGCATATCCACCAGCAGCACATGACCACCAGCAGCATAGGCTTGACCAGCAGTTGTGAGAGTTTTCCCTCTTTAGCAAGCATCCCAATTAGGGTGGCTGAATTTACTTAGGATGAGTCACCAACTTTAGTTACATACCACCTGTTTTTAGCCTGGGATGCTTTCACTCAGCACAGAGATTACCAGAAGTTGGAAGCATCCATGTAAACTTAGTAATTGTCTACATATTTTCTTCTAATAATTCTTTTTCTCTGTGTAAATTTTATTTTTATTTAATATATTTTATTGATCATGCTATTACAGTTGTCCCATGTTTTCTCCCCTTTATTCCCTTCTGCCCTGCACTGCCACCCCTTACCCACATTCCCCTAATTTAGTTCATGTCTATTGGCTGTACATATAAGTTCTTTGGCTTCTTCATTTCACATACTATTATTAAACTCCCCCTGTCTGTTTTGTATATACCATTTATGCTTATTATTTCCTGTACCTTTTCCCTCATTGTCCCCTCCCACTCCCTGCTGATATCGCTATATGTGATCTCCATTTCTGTGAATCTGTTCCTGTTCTAGTTATTTGCTTAGTTCATTATTGTTTTCGTCTTTTAGGTTTGGTTGTTGATAGTTGTGAGTTTGTTGTCATTTTACTGTTCATACTTTTAATCTTCATCTTTTTCTTAGATAAGTCCCTTTAACATTTCATATAATAAAGGCTTGGTGATGGTGAACTCCTTTAAAGGGAAGCACTTTATCTTCCCTTACAGTCTAAAAGATAACTTTGATGGATAACCTTGGATGTAGGTCTTTGCCTTTCATGACTTTGAATACTTCTTTCTAGCCCCTTCTTGCGTGAAAGGTTTCTTTTGAGAAATCAGCAGATAGTCTTATGGGAACTCCTTTGTAGGTAACTATCTCCTTTTCTCTTGCTGCTTTTAAGATTCTCTCCTCTTTAATCTTGGGTAATGTAATTATGATGTACCTTGGTGTGTGCTTCCTTGTGTCCAACTTCTTTGGGACTCTCTGAGCTTCCTGGATTTACTAGAAGTCTATTTCCTTTGCCAGGATGAGGAAGTTCTCCTTCATTATTTTTTCAACCGAGTTTTCAATTTCTTGCTCTTCCTCTTCTCCTTCGGGCACCCCTATGATTCAGATATTGGAGCATTTAAAGCTGTCCCAGAGGTTCTTAAAACTCTGCTCATTTTTTTTGAATTCTTGTTTCTTCATTCTGTTCTGGTTGAATGGTTATTTCTTCTTTCTGCTCCAAACTATTGATTTTCGTCCAAGTTCCTTCTCATTACTGTTGGTTCCCTGTGCATTTCCTTTATTTCACTTTTCATAGCCTTCACTTTTCCCTCTATTTTGCGACCATACTCAACCATTTCTGTGAGCATCCTGATTACCAGTGTCTTGAACTTTGCGTCTGATAGGTTGACTATCTCTTCATCTCTTAGTTGTACTTTTTCTGGATCTTTGATCTGTTCTTCAATTTGGGCTATATTTTTTTGTCTTGGCAGTCCTGTTATATAATAAGGGTTGGAGCCTTAGGTATTCACCAGGGCAGGGCAGCCCAGGTCACTGATTTGTAGCTCTGTATGTGGGGGAGGCCTGAGAGGGAACAATGCCACTTGCTCAGCTCTCTGCCAACTTGCAGTCACTTCCTCCTCTACCCACAAGCAAATTGGGTCTGTCTGGTGCTGATTCCCAAGTGGGTAAGTTTGTATATGTTAGAGGACCCTGTGAGTCTCTCCAACAAAGTCTCCCATGAGGCTTGGAGTTCCTCCTACTGCCACAACCCCTACAAGTTTTTTCGGTCAGAGGTTTTGAGGATTTATTTCCCTGTGCTGGAACCCTGGGTTATGCAGTCTGTCTTGCTCCCCAGTTGTTTCTCCTGGTTTATCGCATGCAAATGTGGGACCCCTCCTACCAGTCTGGATGAATGTTTCTTCTTTACCTCCTGGCTGTTGGACTTCCATGCAGTTTGATTTTCTGGCAGTTCTGGCTATTTTTTGTTTTTAAATTTGTTGTTGTCTTTCTTTTGGTTGTGTGAGGAGGCAAAGTATATCCATCTATCTTGGCAGGAAGTCTTTCTTCTAATAATTCTTGTAATTGAGGAGCCATAGCCCTGGCTGGTGTAGCTCAGTGGATTGAGCATGGGCTGGGAACCAAAGGGTCACTGGTTCGATTCCCAGTCAGGGCACATGCCTGGGTTGAAGGCCAGGTGAGAGGCAACCACACACTGATGTTTCTCTCCTTCTCTTTCTCCCTCCCTTCCCCTTTCTCTAAAAATAAATAAATAAAATCTTTAAAAAAAAAGAATGATATATTTAAAAGAAAAAATAAGAAAAGCCCTAGATTAATCTTAAATTCTATTTATTTATTTATTTTATTGATCTTAGAGAGAGAGAAGGGGAGGGAGAGAGTGAGTGGGAGAGATTTGTTTTTCACGTATTCATGCATTCCTTGGTTGATTCTTGTATATGACCTGACCACAATCCTCTCATCAACCAAATTCTCTGGCCAGGGCTGATTGATCATAAATTTTAAAATAATAGAAGGGAGAATGAATACAATACAAAGTGACAAATTCACAGAAGAAGAAATGAAAGGTCAAGAAAACACTTGGAACTAAAACATGTTGAATTCATCAGTAAGCAAAGAAATTAAAATGATACCAATGATCTCACCTTTAACTGGAACATAATCAACAAAAGAAAAAAGCAAACAAAATATAACCAGAGACATCAAAATTAAGAACAATCTAACAAAAGCCAGGGGGAAGGGGGAGGGGATTGTGGGGAGAAGGGTTTTTAGGAACTACTATAAAGGACACACAGACAAAACCAAGGGGGAGGGTAGAAGCAAGGGAGGTAGGTGGGTTTGGGTAGGGTGCGAAGGAAGGGAGGGGAAAAAATTCAGACAACTGTAATCGAGCAACAGTAAAGTAATTAAAAGTAATAAATAAATAAAATATTTTAAAGATGAAAAAATGAAAGCAACAGCAGATTTATTCTTATGGAATACATGGTGATTGTGGCTAATGGGCACTCTCATACATAGCTTGTCAGAGTTAATATTGACAAAAACTTTCTGGGAAGCAAATTGACATTAAGAATCTAACGTCTATAAAACATTTACACCTCTAGACTTCACCATTCCATTTTGAAGACTTCACCCTAAACAAATTCATTAGATAATTACATTCTCTTTTGAAAAACAGAAAGTTGAAAAAAAAGCAATGTTTCCATCCAATGGAAGCATATTTTTGTTGTATAACATAAAATTTGGAGTAAAGAATTAAGGACTTTGTTGGTGGCCCCATGATGCCATTGGGACCCGGTCTTCTTCCTCCTTTCCATGACACTCTGCTTAGTGGGTGATTTTTCAGGTCATGGTCTCAAGATGGCTGTCTGTCTCCAATCACTATGTCTGTTTCCCAGGCAAAAAAATGGGAGTGGATAAAGCAAATGCACAAGATCATGGAAATGATGGGCACCACATTCCCCTTCGAAAGACTGTCTCAGAAGTACCGCTCAGAACCTTCTGCTCACACTGTATGAATTAAAGCTTGTCAATTTGCCAGGGATATTTCCACATTGTATGAAATCGGAGTCATATTAACAAGAAAAAAGAGAAAATAGATGTTATTTAGGCAAACAATAGTATCTTTGACAATAGTCACTAAAGATTGCATGTAAATTTGATGTATACATTATTTATGCAAACATTCCTCAGAAATATTGCAGGCTTAGTTCCAGGCTGCTGCAATAAAGTGAGTGTCACAATAAAGGGAGTTACAATCTTTTTGCTGGTAGAGAGTTTTGCCTTTAGGCTGTGAAAAATGGAACATCTGTGAAGCACAGTAAAGCAAAGTGCAACAAAATGAATATGCCTATAATGTATGTAGAATATATCACAGATAGATAAATAGATGAAATGGGGAACAACCAAAAGATTCTAAAATTAAGAGTTTTGAGAAATGACAATAATGCAAACAAAGGAATACTGTGTAATCAGTAAACACCAGGTCAGACAAGGATATTTCAAACTTGCAAAACTTTAGAAGATATTGTTAATTAAAACTGTACTTCACATAGTATGTATGGAAAGACACCATTAGGAAGAGAAAAATTGATGTGGGCATATAAACACAGAAAAATAACCAGAAAGCTGTATCAAAATGTCAATGGTAACTATAATGTTGGGGAGTGGAATTATGAGTATCAGATAATCATAAATATATCTTTGTGTTTTTCTGAGTTTTCCAAGGTTTCTGCAATACAGATACTACTTTTGTAATCTAAAAATAGAAAGCTGTGGAAAAAATAAAGGTCTGAGTTTAACTTTTCCTGATGGAGTCCCAGGGAAATGAGTCGCTCTATGGAATTGGGCCAAAGCAATAGAAAACTGGTTTCTGGATTAGGATAGTTTATATTCAAGAAGTTCAGGACTTGCTTGTGGTAAGCAATCACTTGGCCTCCTGCCAGATATTTTCAACCATCCATGTTCACTTTTAGGACAGGTAAACAGATGAAAACTAATGTACTCTGATATGTTTCTTATTTAGTGTAATTTCATACTTCATTTAAAGTTTAATATTTTAACTTTTAAAACAGTTAAAACAAAAGAACGATACAAAATAAATAGAAATACAGGACTAAAAACATACAATGCTACCACGCATTAATCTTAAATTTCATTATTCCCTATGAAATGATGATGGTTTTTTTAAAAAAGAGACTTTTTATTTGAAATCTTTTCCTTTCCAATTGTAATAGGAACTGCAAAAAAAGTTGCATTTCCTGGGGCAAAGTCCTCTTTACTAAAATGAGTGAGTGCAGCGAATACAGCTCGAGTGTTCTGTAAGAGGATCTATATTTATGTTATGTACACGTCTATATTTATATAACTCACCTCTTAATAAGGGCGTCTTATAGCTCCACGACCAGCTGGAACCCTTCTGTTAAAATCGTTTAAAGTGCTACTGACGTCACTTTGAAAGGGACCACCTCACACGGGTCTAACAGGTGCTGCTGGGTCTGTGCTCACTCACTGTCAGACATAGCCCTCCCAGGGAGCAAGTAGCCCTATGAACCAAAACCAGGGGTCCTGGCAGGCTGGGCCAGCTTATCCCAGTAAATAGGCTAGCAGGTTGAAAACTCACCCCAGGGAACCCCAGTTCTTGGCCTTATTTTTTTCAGTATAAAATGTATCTCTTTTGTAGGTTAAGAGAAAAAATACAAGGGTGAAGTTTTTCTGGTACTATGCCTGCAAGCCATATTGGGCTTTTTT
Source organism: Micronycteris hirsuta (assembly GCA_004026765.1). Lineage (NCBI taxonomy): Eukaryota > Metazoa > Chordata > Mammalia > Chiroptera > Phyllostomidae > Micronycteris > Micronycteris hirsuta. The sequence goes on from PVJI01014755.1 coordinate 23,786, forward strand.
CATATTCATTTATTTTTTCGTTATGGCATATATTTCCCACCATACTCCTGGGACAGAAAAGAGAAACTACCATATGACACATGGAAAGACAAGAGTGTTGGTTGAGGCCCAAAAGGACACAACCCATTGTGTGTAGGCAGCCTTTTATTAGCTGAGAGGGCCATGAAGTAGAGTCAGACAAATCTTATTTTAGGTGTGGCAGGGGATAGAACACTAGTTTTGGAGTTCAAGATGTATTTATTCATCCAATATATAATTATTGAGCGCCGTCAGTGTGCCCAGCATAATTCCAGGATTTGAGGATACAAACCAAATAAAGCCAACCCCTCCCCACACACACACTTGTGGGGCTAAGATATGACAGGGAAAAAGAGAAACAAGATGATTTCAAGTTCTAACAAGTGTGACCAAGAAGAGGAAAGTACTGGGGTCGAGAAGAGGAGTTCTGGAACTGTGTCGGGGGTGTGGTGACTTTAGGCAGGATTGAGCAGAGACAACTCTGGTGAGAAAGTGACATTGAAGCTGAGTTTACATCAGTACGTGGCCAGACATGGGCAGTGCTGGAGGAGGAGCCCTTCGGGCAGAGGAAAGAGTGCGGTGAAGGTCAATGGGGTCACCGTGCTGGAAGGATTGAAAGATTATGAGATAATTTGTATGGCCCTTTTGGCAGCAAGGGAAGAAGAGATCCAGAGGAAATAATAAAAGGAGACCTTAAAATATTGGCATGGAGAAAGGGTACTGGAAGAGAAAATGGATGTTTTTATTACAGTCCTGCTGAGGAAAGATCCCAGTTCAGTGTGTCTTCGGTAGTTTGTAGAGTAAAAGTGCATTGAAATATTCCACAAATCAGCTATTATAAAAATAAGAATAATTTATCAGCTAGTTATTTAAGAAGTTTACAGAGCACTTTTACATATATTATTTTACTAAATTAATTTAAACTCTCAATCATTCATTCATCTAGTAGTCCAAAAGTGTTATTTCATTTTGTTGGGTTAAACTTGCTAAGACCATGAAGCAGGTTCCCATTCCAGTCAGATGTATGATCACACATTAGAGCTGCCCCCCACCCCCACCCAAGGCCATTGCTTCACAAATGTGCTTATCCCAACCAGTTAGAGTTTTCAATATTTATTACTTTTGGAGTTTTCAAAGCCTATTCTCCTGATAGTGGATGTTCTTTGGGTGTGAAGAAGAATGCTTTTTAATTCTTTTCAAGCCTTCTAGATTTATCACATAAGTTTGTTGTGAAGATAAATGAGATCATACGTGGGGCCACCTACGCTTATTATTATCCTCTTTAATCCTCCATAAGATTATGGCACTGAGTGAATGAAAATAGTGTAGTGTTTCCAGAACACTGCAGAGTCTCCATTGGAGTACGCTCCTGATGGAAAACAATACATATTCAATTTCTTGTTCAATAATCTCCTGAACAGAGAACACTGCTAAGTGTAGGCCATAAATGGGCCAAATGATGGAAGCTATGATGAGGGCTGGTTGTTGCTCCATCAGAAATCAAGAAATGCATTATTTCTTAGGCACTATTCATGTGTATGTGATTGTCATCTTCAATTCAGCTCTCCCGACCGTCAAAGTAGAAAAAAAACCAAAACAACCTAATTTTGTTTTTTGAATATAGTGATGAAAATGATGATTAGGTTTAATATTAATCCTTTTTAAAAGGAGAGAACAAGTACTATTAGTGCTGAGCCCTATAGAAAGTTATTTATGGGAAAGAAAATCCTTAAGACACTTGGGGAAAGGGGCCAACAAGTTCTGACCAGGGAAAGAAAAGTTGTAATGAGGTTGGGTTTCTTTCTCTTTAAAATTCTCTACTTTACACTGATGGAATGCTTTATATTGTAAATAAAGCTACATTTAATCCCTTAAAAATGTGCCCCTGAGCCCTTATTATGGGGTCATATTTGTCACGGATTCTACTGAGATGTGTTCATTTTGCACCAAAAATATGAATTAGAGGGAGGGGATTTCATGGGCTTCAAACCTCAGAATTGATGATCTGAATTAAGAATGAAGAGGCCACGCCAAGTGTTTCCTGTTGTGACTAGGAACTCAGGAAGAAGAGGAAAAGAACACACATTGACAACTTATTTGTGACTTGCCCGATCGGGAAGGATTTTTAAAAATTCCTGCACTATCATCATTTAGCGACCTATATTATGGATTAACAGTTCTCTTTTCCTTATTGCCCCTTGCTTCTGTGGCTCAGGACAGACCAGCTACAGAGCGAGAGTTGTTGGTGGAGTGGGAGGTCATGTCACATGCAGCGGTAGTCAGAACTTCTGAATGTGCTTCTCAGATACACCTGGGAAAAATGTTGTCGTTTGGAGGATCCACATGCTGAGAGAGCAAGAGATGATCTATTAAACTGGGATTTCCTGGAGAATTCCAACCCCAGCCATTTCCAAGGATAATAATGTTCTAATCCATTGGCTATTAGTCTTGGAGGGGTGACTGTCTTTGCCATCTAAATAAACCTGTTGCATACAATTCCACTGTGACATTTTGATATGTTTTGGTTCTTCTTCTTAGTTTTCTTGTTGATAACTACCTTTTATGTCATGGCATCATCATGTTCCTGAGTTTCCAGTCTTTACTGAAGGCAAGTACACTCCCTCTAAAGCATTTCTATACCACATAGTTTTTTCAGTTGGCATTGTAACATATTTATTTCGTTTTACTCTCATTACTAATTTTTGTAAAAATACCAGCATTTCATTTTAAAAAGCAAATAAACCTCATGAAGATTACTCTCCAAGTTATATCCCTAATAGCTGAGGAATTTTAACCGCATTTTGTTTCATTACTTCCTTTAGTGTGTTGATATTTTATTACTTAGGAGAAAGAAAACTGTTCCTTCAAATGGCTTGTTTCCTGAACATGAAGAATAAAATTGGGACAGTCTGTCCTCACAGTATTTTCTAGTCCAAAGCAATTCGAAATAAATACAAGCTTTTGAAGAGAACAAACCATTTTAGATCAATTACATTTCCATTAATTTAAGCAAGGGTACCGGTAAGGAGGAAGAGTACACTAATTTAAGCCTTGGAAACCCTTGCAAAACAGCATCAAGTATGTAAAATACTCATCCACTATGAGGAGAGAGGAAGTACCTTTTTTTTTTTTTTACTTAAAAGATTGGACCAGACTCTCCTTTTGAACTGTCCTTTGTGGGTTCCCAGTGAATTGGCTTCATAATGCCTTCTTACCACCTGCCTGCTGTCTTGCACAGCAGTTAGGTTGTTGCCATTGTTGAAAACAATTATTGGGTGATTTTCAAGGCATATGCCTTCAGTGCATTGTGAGAGTTGAGCATATTTCTTTTTCACTTAAAGAAAACCTACCATGAGACTGTTAAAATTGTTTCTGTGAGGACTTTGGTGTCTGTATGTGGCAATGCCTTTTAAATGATGCCTTTTAAACAGGTGTTCTCCTTATTAGGAGCACTCATGACTTGACATCCGTGGCCTCAGAGCAGGAGCTGAACAAATGTGTTGTTATTATTCTTTTGATGGATGAATGCAATAAATCAAAGTAGTTTCAGCAATCTTAAGGGATAACAGTAAAAAACATTAGGAAAAAATGGAAACAAATGACTGCTTTTCAAAGGCAAGAGATTAATAGCTCTGGACATACCAGAAATCATATCAGGGAAACTTTTTCAAATCCCTCAGTGAACCTAGCCCTCTTCTACTTGTGGTGCCCTCTGCTAGGCCAGTGTTGGTTTTTGTGGACAGCTCATATGTATTTTGTCTTTAATTCCCACAACTGAGGTGCGTATAAGTTCCTTCTAGCACATGGCGGTGAACAGAACTGAATACGCCATAAGCATCATTGAACTCACTTCTTAAACGGCTTTCCATTGTCAGCTACATGATGCAGACCAGTGACTATCACCAGGTAGGCTGCACCGAGACCACCAAATTTATCTTAAAAATGTCCCAAGTTCACATGATGATGTAGCTTCAAGGTTTTATTTTTTTATGATGCTACAGATCTGTATTTATTTATTTTTAAAGTATATTTTGTTGATTATGCTGCTACACTTGTCCCACTTTGTTTCTCCCCTTTATCCCTCTCCACCTTGAACCCACCACCCTCCAGCATTCCCCTCTCTTAGTTTATGGGTTGTACATATAAGTTCTTTGGCTTCTGCATTTTCCATTCTATTCTTAACCTCCCGTGACTGTTTTGTGCCTACCTGTTATGGTTCTTATTCCCTGTAACTTTTCCCCTTATTCTCCCCCTTCCCACTGATAAGCCTCCATGTGATCTCCATTTCTGTGATTCTGTTCCTGTTCTAGTTGTTCGCTTACTTTTTGTTTTTTAGGTTCAGTTGTTGATAGTTGTGGCTTTGTTGTAATTTTACTGTTCTTAGTTTTTAAGCTTCTTCTATTCTTAGATAAGTCCCTTTAATATTTCATATAATATGGACTTGGTGATGATGAACTCCTTTAACTTGACCTTATCTGGGAAGCACTTTATCTGCCCTTCCATTCTAAACAATAGCTTTGCTGGATAGAGTAATCTTGGATGTAGGTCCTTGCCTTTCATGACTCTGAATACTTCTTTCCAGCCCCTTCTTGTCTGTAAGGTTTCTTTTGAGAAATCAGCTGATATCTTACGGGAACTCCTTTGTAGGTAACTGTCTCCTTTTCTCTTGCTGCTTTTAAGATTCTCTTTTTATCTTTAATCTTGGGTATTGTAATTATGATGTGCCTTGGTGTGTGCTTCCTTGGGTCCAATTTCTTTGGCACTCTCTGGACTTCCTGGAAGTCTATTTCCTTCGCCAGATTGGGGGAGTTTTCCTTCATTATTTTTTAAACTAAGTTTTCAATTTCTTGCTCTTCCTCTTCTCCTTCTGGCACCCCTATGATCCAGATGTTGGAGCATTTAAAGTTGTCCCAGAGGATCCTAAGCCTCTCTTCATTTTTTTGAATTCTTGTTTCTTCATTCTGTTCCAGTTGGATGTTTATTTCTTACTTTTGTTTCAAACTGTTGTTTTGAGTTCTGGTTTCCTTCCTGTCACTGTTGGTTCTCTGTATATTTTCCTTTATTTCACTTTGTGTAGCCTTCATTTCTTTCATTTGTGACCAAGCTCAATCATTTCTGTGAGTATCCTGATTACCAGTGTTTTGAACTCTGCATCAGATAGGTTGTTTATCTCCTCGTCACTTAGCTCTTTTTCTGGAGTTTTGATATGTTATTTCATTTGGGACATAGTTCTTTGTCTGGGCACACCTGTTACATTGTAAGGGGTGGAGCCTTAGGTATTTTCCAGGGTGGGCAACCCACACTGCTATGTTGTGGTACTGTCTGTAGGGGAGGGGTCTGAAAGGGAACAATGCTACTTGCTCAGCTCTTGCTCCACTTTCTGTCACTTCCCTTGATTCCCACAAGTGGATTGTGCCCTTTAAGGTGCTGATTTGCAGGTGGGTGAGTGTGTACATTATAGGACCTCATGGGCCTTTCCAGTGGACTCTCCTGTGATACTGAGAGTTTCTTCCACTGCCACAACCCCCACAGATTTTTATAGCCAGAGGTTTTGAGTCTTTGGTTTCCCCACACTGAAACCCTGGGTTTCTTTGTATCTCCCTCCCCAATTGTTCTTCCTGGCTTATCAAAGTGCCAGTGTGAGACTGTCCAGTCAGCCAGCCCTTGCCTCACCCACCGTGGCCTGCTGCCCTGCCTTGTCAGGTCTGAGCCTGTCTCCAACCCTCCTACTAGTCTGGATGCATGTTTCTTTAACTCCTTGGTTGTCAGACTTCTATGCAGTTTGATTTTCTGGAAGTTCTGGTTATTTTTTGTTTTTAAATTTGTTATTATCCTTCTTATGGTTATGCAAGGAATGTATTTCTACCTACGCCTCCATCTTGACTGGACAACTTCCAGATTTTAAAATCAAAGAGGAACCTATCAGTTCTCCAGTAATTCATAAGCTGATTTTTATAGCTGTGTCTTTATAATGACTGCTAAAGTGCTACCATGTTTAAGATTCCTCTGAATTTATATCTATCCCATGTTTCTAAATATTTTCATTCTTTTCTTTCTCCATTAAAGTGATCTGTCCATGGATGATGATCTGTTCAAATAAAGTCCCAGAATGTTAAGAGTAAAGACTTCTAATAGAAACCAAAGGCATATTCTCTTGATCTTTAGGACACTTTTTAGCCATGGTGTAGAACTGAACTGGTGGCAGTAGTGGAAATGAGTGATAATCAGCGATATCCATAATTAAGAAGCAGCTTTATCTTCATTTCATCTAAAGCTCCACCTCTCTGAGCAACATTCCAATTTCAGAAGTCCTCAGAGGCTACTATGTCATAAAAATAATGAAGTGGAGATAAAACAAAATAACTTAACAATGGAAATAATTGGCAAGTAGCTTTTTGATCTATGGCACTTAAGGTGAGGCTGAAATACAAACTCTCGTGAGGCCATCGAGAAATTCCCAATTAGACCATGTTGATGGATGGGTTATATTAAATTGAATACATAGCTTGTCAAGATTTCTAGAGCTTTATTTTCTTATTTGAAAGCTGGGACTGGATTGAATCCTTTATCAGGGATTGTAAGTGACTAAGCCCAGTACTAGATTTTAACTAATAAAGATTTCTATCAGTTGTTTATAATGTTGACTATGGACAAACCTGAATGATAATGAGATTTTATTATGGATCATTAACTGAGTGTCCAAAAGATTCTGATACGATGCCTTCTCTCAGAATGCAGGAATGAAATGCATTTTAAAAATTCAAAATATCACATGTATTTCAGGCATAAAGAGCAGCAAATCAGTCTGAAATTCCATGAGCAATGAGCCCTGGAATAAGAATATGCTTTTAAAAGACTGTTTAGAAGAACAAAATGTTACAGTATAATGTAACCCTGGTATTTTTTTTTCATTGGAACTTTCCACCCACTACTTCTAAAAGGAAAAAGTACTCTTGAGTCCTGTGCTACCCATTATGCATTTACTCTTTCCTTAATAGTAGCTGGCATATTAACTGTTGAGTAGGATGTTCTGGGACTTCTCAGTATGCCTTCATTGTTTGTTTTTTATTCTATGAAGTGGCATTCCTTGTTACTTATGAAGTGGAAAATGCAGGTATTGTAACTCACCATACTTCTCATAAGAAATAAAAGTAAAAAGAAATTAAATTGTTTTTGTGAGTGTGTCTGAAAAGACATTTAAAGATTAGCTAGAATAATTAAACTCTCAATTGCTTCACCACATCTAATTGGGATGATTTCTTAAGTAATTATTAATATAATACAATAGTTTAAACTAATGTGATAAGAGTTGATATTATCTGTTTTGAGCTATTAGAGTTTTTATTAGAAATTTAAAATGTCATTGAAAGAATTTCTAATGATTAGGCTATATTTACCTTATTTGCTCTACTCATTTGAAGTACCCATATTTCTTATCACTGAACTCTAATAATTTTTATTGAGCAAAATGATAAGGCATTGAGAACCACACTGGGTATGATTTCATCACCATTACATTTAGAGTAAATTTTAGAAAAAGCACAAATAAAATTAACAGTTTTTATGAAAGTAATAACAACCATTGATCTAATCATGGAGCCATATTCCCATTAGACTTTTTCTGATCTCTTCTCCCAAACTCTTATATAAACCTGGGAAACTATTCAATGGCCATCCCAGTAAGTCTCTAATTTTCAAAAAGTTCTTGTTTTATGAATCCAACACTTGTGGCAATCTTCTGTAAACCATTTGTCATATGATTTGATCTTGTTATTCTAGATACAGTTTGTGTGTAATCAGTATTTATTTCATAATAATTATTTGGTCCACATATGTTAAAAATTTTAAAATTTAATAGGCATAATAGTTATACATGACTTAAAAGCAAAATTGTTGCCTGAATAAGACATTTAAGAGCCCTTGGGGCTTACATGCACCAATCTTCTTTGTGGAATAAGTACAGTGGAAATACTTATTTTGATTTGAGGTTCATCAAATCTACATATCCCATTCACCCACTGAATCTAAGTGAGACTCGGTGGATGGGAGTCTTCAGTGAGTTGAGGAGAGTTGACAATGGAGTATGGATGGGATATTAGTTCTATCTTTAAAGCATGGGGTTGGGTAATGGGTGGGAGGAGGTAGAAACCAGAGATAGAAAGCTGAGGGCACATATGGCCATGCTTTGGAAAGGGTTGAGACTATGCTCCTCTGAACTGTGTGTTTGACACAGGCGCTAAGAAACTGATTTGCTTAAAAATGAGGAAAGACACGCCATCTCCTTGGCTAGACCAGACATAATACTTAATACACAGCCTTTCTGGCAGAAAGAAAGACTCCGTCAGGTGCTGCCAGCATGGAGCCGTTGAGTCATTAGGTGTTATAGAGCATGTCTAGGATGATTACAATAGAAACCATTATGGCTGGGATTGGCAGTGCTATCTCATTTTAGGATCTATTAGTTGTTCCATTATACAACCCAATTTACCTCAGACATTTCAACTCCTTTTTAACTAAAGCGTGGTAAAATTTTCCTGGTAGTAAAAACTTCCTTGTGTTTTAAAGTGATTTAGTGCTATGGAAGTTGAGTGGAAATAATTTAGAATGTGGTATGACGTGTTTGTGCTTAAGCACAAGATTTCTTAGTGACATTTAATTGATGTGTAGCTACAAATATTTACTGTGCGTGCTAGTTACAGTTTGTTTTGTACTCATCAGTGGATTTTAAGATGGTTTCATGTGAGCATGTAGTGTGTAAGATTTATTTGTGTCAGGAAGTTACCCAATGGACCAACATATAATATGGAAATCCAAATCTCAAAAGCTGTTCTCATGTTCTCTTTAAGATACCGTGCTTTATAGTATCAATAGATCAACTCATAAGTCAAGCCAACCTATTAATGTTGTAGCATAAATCCAAATTGTTGGCTGATTTATTAGGGCAGTACAGATAACCACCCAAATATTTAAGCTAAAAAATTCTACTCTGAGGCATGACTGAATTGTTTTGACCATACGTATCAGCTAAACTCAGAGGGAAGTTGTTGGAATCCTTGGATAAGCCTGGGACTTAGTCTCCTCAGTTTTTTTCTCTACAGATTGTTCCTCCCTATAGGTATCTCCCTCTCTATCCAACACAACTTCAGTCCAGGCCTACACTGTCCAAGACCCAGACCAGGGCAAGGCTGAGTGAGATGTGTAGAGAGTGAGACTTGAGGAGGCACTCACTCTTTGGTGCTGACCTTATTCTTGCCCATCCGGGAAGCTCCCTCACCTCACCCAGTCCCAGCCCTATTCCAACTCCAAGGCCAACTGGACCTCAGATGCTCTAAGAACTCAGTGTGGTTGTGAGACTCAGCCAAAAGACATTCACTGTGTGTCTGGCTGTGATTAGATGTCACATTCATCATAACCTGGATTATATTTTGTTCCTGGCACCCACTTTCCCTGGAACCATCCCATTTTCATACTTAATCTTCACAGTAGCCATGTGTAGTAGCTATTATTATCTTTGATATTCAGATGAAACTCAGAGGGGTTTTGAAAGTTGCTCTAAATCTCAAAGCTAATAGTGAGGAACCCACGACTTAAATTTAGCGTGAGATCCAGCCATCTCTTGCGTCTGGTTCTAGTGCTGGCTCTCAGGGGAAGGGCTTTTCCCTATTTCTCTAATATCATTCCCACTCCTAAGACTGGAGTTCTGTCCTCCTTTAACACAGACACCATTTGTTAGTTCATTGGGTCTGATCCTCACTCCTTGACAAGTGCTCCTGTTCTCAACTACCTGCTTAGGTCTCCAATATCACCTACTCTTGGTCTGGTGGTTGTGAGTGGGGTCTCTGGACTCCTGGTTTCACCATTTAATTGCTTTTGACCTGAGGAAGTTACCTAACTGCTCTGTGCTTCACTTTCCACATGTGTAAAGTGGAGGTCCTAATAAATATGGTCTCAGAGGCTGCCAGAAAGATTCAATGAGGCATGATTTGTAAATTCCTTAGAACAGTGCCTGACCCACAGGCAGCATTCAGTCAATGTCAGCAATTATTGTGATACCTTATAATGTCTGTGATTTGCCTTCTTCTTAAGAACCACATGTAGCTTTCTGTGGTGGAAGCTGTGGGAGCCTCCTGTCTGCAGGATCACCCTCAGGACCATACTTCTCTGAACATCTATAATTGGACTTTTCCTGGACCTCTCCTAATCTCTTCAAGCCATTGCAATGAGCTGGGCCCTGCCTTGACTCAGTGGATAGGCTATCTTCATTAGAAGCTGGCTGATGTGCTGAGATGCAAGTACAGGAGAAAGCTGTGACAGGAAAGGGTCAGCTTTTCTGTTTTATTCAGATCTTGAACTCATTGGATGAGGCCCACCCACATTATGGAGGGTAATCTGCTTTACCCAAAGTCTACTCATTTTATGTGTCAATCTCATGTAAAAGCTATTTTCACAGAAGCATCCAAGTATCTCTTGCCAAATATCTGGGTGTCATGGCCTAGCCAAGTTGACATATAAAATTAACACTGGACCTTTGAGCTGACTGGAGGTCACACATACTTTAATTCTTTACCTGGGGCCCTTGTGCCCTCACATTTCTGATATGAATTATTTCAGGCCCAAATCACTCTTTCCAGTCTTAAGTTGTCATGGCAATTAAGAAAGTATCCCCTTTGAGATGACCATGGGGCTTTTCAAAGGGAGAGATGGTATGCTCATGAAAATGGTGAACTTATCTTTGTAGAATATTTTCCAGACAGAGGATGAGTTCCGTGACTCTTATCAACAGTAGAATCTCTCCCTCTCTCTCTCTCTCTCTCTCTCTCACACACACACACACGCGTGCGCGATACTTTTGATGTTCAAACTGAAATTTCTGATTGAAAAACTTTGTCCTGGATGAGAAATGAATGGAAATTTTAAGTTATAACAATGGGGCCCCACTTCACTGTGACAGATATATAAAGAAAAGACGGGATTTTTGTGTTATCAGTTCTTTGATTAAGGAAACTCAGAAGATTGTGTTATGTAGGAGATGGACATTTTGCTGCACATTTACAGACTACTAGAAACATAATGAATTATGATGATAGGAGAGAACAGTTTGCTGGTTATGATATGCTTCTGAGATTTTATGGATGCTGGAAGGGACAAAAATATGATGCTTTAATACTCCATTTTGTACATGCAGTACAAATTGTAATTGTTTGGGGAATGGTGCTGTTGTACTTTTATAGGAATGAAACACAGGGACAAACATTATTTTTATATCAAACAGGTAGTAAAAGTTGTACAGAGGCTGGAAGATCTGAGTGTACAGGGAACTGAATAGCCTGAACTTACTTGTTATCATTTCTAAGTACTTACTCTTTCCCTTCGTGGGGCTTGCAGCTATTTTGAAAGAATGTGAATGTGGGAGTCAGAGCTTACTACAAGTGCAAACCTAAGCTCTGAAATCAAATGTTGTCTGTCAGGGCCAAGAGAAGGGAGAACTTAAATGGGCTGCAAATTAGCTGAATGAGACCTGAGACTCTGTGGGCCAGATGTTTTTCTGTGAAACAGCTTGGGTGTCGTTTTCTTGTAGACTCTTGGCCCCAGACGCTGGGTCTGCCCTCTTACATTCTTACTTCCAGCACCTGGAGGTCACAGTCCATGGTCAAGACCATACACACTCCTGTCAGAAATGGCAACTCCAAGTTATTAGGCTTCATGTTCACAGGCATACTGTTCCTTCTCAGTAATTCTAGAATCTCTCCTGGAAGCTTCTTAAATCTTCATTTTACAAGCTCCCTTGTTTGCAAGACCTAAACAGATCTCTCATTATTCTATCATTCTGGACCATCTTATCCACTTTTACTCTAAAATTTATACTACTTTTGGTCCCAATGGCCACGTCTTCATTTCTACTAAGCATTGTGGAACTTGGTGGTGTAAAAATGTTGACAGATCTTACTCCAGGAAAGGACTCAGGCCCCTTACAACGTTGGCATCTACGGGACATTTTCTCCTTCTTCTCCCACATCCAACAACAACAAGGACAGAACCCAGGGCTCAGATCCCTTGGGAACTTATCTGATTTAATTCCCGTGGAATGTTCTGCAAAAGGGCATCGATGTGTGTTCTCTTATAGCAGTTCATGGTACACACATAGGCCGGCTCATATTTGGGGAGTTTGGAAATAGAATATTTTATAACAACTCTGAAACCCCAGTCATTTTTATTTTCCCTTCATGATTGTCCTTTCTTTAATCATTTGGGTGGTTTCAATGGATGCTGGTAGTCAATATCCTTTCTTGGGGAGAAACAGATATTTCTGAGATCCTGGGAGTCAGAGATAAGGTTGGGGGGAAAGGAGGTGAACTACAGATTGGAGGAATATATGTTTTTTTCTTTTTTGAGTCTATATGGACAAAGAATGAAGGTCGGTTTTTTAATGAGCTGTGACACGTTTCTAACTAATTAAAATGGAGTTAGGAGTTATACTTGCTTGGATTGCTTTGGCTCTTCTTAGTTTAGTGCATGAAGGTTTAATTTCCAACAGCTCGCACCTGCATCTCTTTGCCATGCGGCTTTTTCTAGCTTCAAGAGCTTGCTCTGCCCACAATAGATTAGAAATACTGGGGCACTGCCCACCCTGGTTCAGCCCTAAACCACTGATTGTCAGGAGCTGGATTATTAATACCTCCACTTTCTAGGATGGGGTAACTCAGAGATGTCCCATGCACTCTGGTTCTGAATTGATTCAGAAGGCACTCAAACCAATTCATCAAGATGGTGATTTTCATTCTGTCACTGACAGTGAACTTGACGAGTCAGTTCATATATCCCAGCTTCTTCATCTGTCAAATAATTACATTTCAGCTAAGCTATCTTCCAACAACAATGTAATGTATCTATACTGAAACAAACTTTAAAATGACTATTCTACAGTTGTCCCTCCCAAGTGCTATGGCATTAGGATGCATGTACTGAAATAAGTACCGGACATTTTTGTAGGACACACATTTCAGAGGAAAAACAGCAGGGTATTTAGTTGGGATGATTGTTTTAAGCAAGTAAAGTTCCATTGGACTTTTTGATTAAAATAAATCAATTTTATTTCACTTTGTTCTATGCCTCCTGCATTGGGTTTCCTGTGTCTGCATTCCTAGTTCACTCTGAGTTTGTGTCCCTTTATTTTCTGTCCTTGAGTCCTGGTGCTATTGTATAACTCCTCCAGAGTCCCAGACTCTCCCCTGCTACTTGCTGCCCACTACAGCACAGGAGGTCTACTGGGGTACACATGATTAAAATGAAGCAGAGTAGCAGCTTGTTAGCCATTGGTCAGATGGCCTGATGTGACCCTGACCTTTATCTCAGGTGAAAAGCTAACTGGGTGCCAGGCTGGAGAGAACACTGGGCCCCATGCTCTTTGGAAATGAGTGCCTGGAGGCAGCCATGAGGCGTGTTGACTTTTTAAAACTCCTTGGCGTTTCTTCTGCAAGTCCTCGTCTAAAATAGCCTTTTCTGAACAGGCATTTCCACTCGGCTCCTCCAGCTACTTTCCTCCTTCAGGGACATTTAGAATATGTGCCAATGTGTGCATGTGTCCCTGCTTCACACCGTTTCCAGACACAGAATGATATGATACAGTCCAACAGCCTGGTGTCAAATGACTCAACTCAACTTTCTCCAAAGTCACTGGGATGTTCGGGGCTGATTTACCCTGCTTTTTGCTCACCTCCTGCAGCACAATAGCTGGGACACTTCTGCTGATATTCCTTTGTGCTGTGCAACCTCTGCACCCACTGGAGAAATCTCGGGGAAATCACAGCTCTTCACCCCAGTCTCTGACTATCAATTTCATATCAAAACTACACTGAAGCTAATCTCTGCAAAGCCAGAGCATGCAAAGTCAGTTTACGTGCCTTCTGTGTTGCATGCCACAGCATTCTATTACACTCATTCGTGGCCTTCAGGAGAAAGCAGACAGGGATGCACCGATTAACAATGGAGAGTAACCTAACGAGCTGTGAAAGTGACAGCACCCAACCAGCCTAAGCTCTTTTGACATCCTTTCACAAAGTGGTGTTGATTCTCTTCTTACCTAGTCACCAGGAATTAGTATAATTGAACTCAAATATTTGCAAACTTTACATCTGTTTTCCATTGCAGATTTTGGTGAGCACACCAAAATTCCTTTTAAAATATATTTGAGGGAGAGAAAGAGAACACATATAATTGAAATTTGGGTTCCATTGAAAAAGTTCAGGACACTTATCAAGTTTTGCTCTAAAATACCTTGAGTTAGTACTTACTAACTTATTGCAGATCACAGATGTCTGCATTTCTTAGTGCTTTAAGAAGGGATTGCAGTTTATTGTTTTCCACAGATAGAATCGGAAAAGGAAGAGCATGGGGTCAAACACATTCCCTTCCTGCTGTCACCCTTGGATACATGCCCTGTTTCCCAAATAGCTAGATAAAACTCTTTCATTGTTAATTAACAGAGAAGCGATTTTACAAATCAGTTAAAAAGTTGGAGAAGGAAGCCATCAATACACAACTGTATTGGAATTACTCATTGAACACATCTTGGTGACAGGGTTATTGATGAGAGAAGATAGAGCGGAAGCAAGGTGGGGAGGATGTGAACTCCTAGGTGACTTGTCAGGAAGAAACTCTCAGTAGGCTGTTCTAAAAAAAATGATGCAGGGCAGAAAAACTACTGAAGGGTGTGATGTGGTCAATTGTATTACTCAGGGTGATGCCTTGAACAAACATCTTGGAATGAGTCAAGCAGAGTGAGAATAATATTTGTTTGATAAACCCCAGGGCTAGTTATTCCGCCAAGTAGACTTTTCTCTAAGTTAAGTAAACCTTGCATGTTTCCCCCACTAAGGGTATCTCTGCGTTCAGGGGCAAAAAAGATTGTTGGAAACTTCAGACTCCAGGAGGAGATTGCAAATGCAAGCTTTGTTGTTAGTTTTTAAAGAGAGAAGCACAGATTTAAATCTTGACTCCATTCGGCCACAAGATTCCTGGGGACTAACATATTCCTATGCTCTGTAAACTTACTTCATATTATGTCTTAGGCAATAAATACATTGTTTTGGGCATGATGGGCAGACACTTTTCTGCTAAGAAAAAGCTAATGTTGAAGTTCAAACCTGGTGTGATAAAGTGGGATAACTATTTCCAACATTTCATTATAAAATTTTTGAAACACATAGGAAATTGAAAACATTTTAGTCCACACCTATATAGACAACACCTAGATTTGCCAGTAACATTAGACTATACTTGCTTTCTTATCTATTTATCTATCTCTCTTTATTAATTCAACCTAGATTTTAGTATACCTTCCCCTACATACTTCAATATACATATCATTAACTGGAATTTAATATTTGTTTACTCATTTTTTTGGCGTAAAATTTACATTCAGTGAAATACACAAATTTTAATATATTTTGATATGTGCATACATTTTATCAAGGCATAGGGCATTTCCTCTATTACATCAGAAAGTTCCTTCATGCTTCTACCAAGTTCACCCCGGTCTCTTTTACCCCCAGAGGCAACTATTGCTGATGTTTTTTTAAGTGGGAGATTTTGGTGGACATTTACCTTTCTTCATATAAGAACAGATGCCTAAAAGTATATTAAGTATATCATAGAATGACATCCATAAATTATCATATTTACTGCCTATGTTTTAGGAAATAATAGAAAAATAAATTTTGGAAAAGGATGGCAAGATCCTTTGTCTTATAGTAACCTAAAGGGGATTTGACATTTACCCACCATGAGTTCTATTTGGGTAAGATCCTCAGTGTAATGGAATATAAGTTTACTGTGATTTTTAAAATAAGCACTATTAAATAACTATACATTATAAAGTTTTTATTTTCCTATTTAAATCACTTAAATAGACTTATGCCTTTTTAAAACCATCTTGTATTCACAACAGAGTACAAGGTTTGAAGAATGCTGCTTTAATAAAGGATGAAAGTATCTGCATAGCTTCTGTATGCACTAGGCATCATAGAATTTTGAAGTTCTCCAAATTGCCTGAAATCAGTGTGTTTGACCAGCTCAGAAGTTAGTTAATACATTTTATTTTTATGTGAATCAAAACAGCCTGAACTCAATGGCAGAGATCCCAGGATCTGAATAAGAAAAGCAGGGATGAGCAGAGCTTGAGTGACAGGTCAGGGAAATATGCAAAAGGAGTCTTCTTTCACTGGGTGAGGCTGAGGAAGAAAATGCCTGTGTTGTTAACATAGTACCCACACACTCCATTTGTAAGTACACCCTAACACTTGACTCCAATGCATAAAAGAGAGAATAGGAAACCATTTTATGTCCTAAGGCCTCCAGCAAGTTTCACTTAAAAATTAGAGACCCAGGAAAAATTTTCTTCTTAGGTTTTCATGATCCTTCAGTAACAGGTATCAACCTTTGAAACGTGGCTCCTGATGAGTCAAACACCTCCAGTGCCAGTTCGTCAGACTGAGGTTTTTCTGGACATGCAAGTAGCGAAAGCCCACAGGAGAGGAGGCAGGTCAGCCTGCAGGTTGGATGTCAGACGTCGAGGTGGGTGAGGGATGGATGGCCAAGAGGGTGCTGACTGACAGGCGGAGCCTTTTCTAATCAGGAAGAGTGGAGCGTGGGCCTCCCCCACCAGCTGGAGCTCCATCCTGACCCCGCCATGTCCCCACTCACTCTTTAACTGCACTACGTAATACCTCTGGTGCTGTGGAAAGCCCAGGGAGGCTAATGTTCACAGCAGCAAATAATTATCCATATTAATTAACTTATTTTCATTTTGTGTCAACATTTGTGCTCAAAGCTAATTGTTTATATAATTAAAGACTTTAGCCCACAGGGGGCAAACACAAGGCCCGTTGGCCGAATCCGGCCCTCCACCTTGTTTTATCTGGCCCAGCACCTTGTTGCTACCCAGAGGCAAAAGGGGAGCTCCTTGCCCCTAGTTAAGGAGTAGTTACATTTATACAGTCCTAAAATTACATGCGGCCCTTTGAAGGCAACCGCAAGGCTGATGTAGCCCCTGGTGAAAACGGGTTTGACACTCCTGGGTTTAGCCTCAATCAGGGTTTCCTTATAAGAAATCCACACATATTTAAGATGTATCAACTGCTTTTATTGCTATGTATCTGAAATCAGGACTAAACTGTACAATAAATAAACAAAACTCAAGTGATAAAATCATAAAAATAAGCACAGTAAAATAACCTCTTAGCTTTTTACAAAGAGTTTGATTGACTTTGAAATTTTTTTATGGGGGGATGACTTTAGTAGTTATCTTTTTTCCCATTTTATTATTTTATTTTATTTATTCTACTTTCTGTTTTCTGCAAATAAATATTTTTTGGAATTTTGGATGATCATATGTATTTTTGGAACCAAACATGAAATGGGATTGTGTGAATCATGATTTAATAAATTCATATATTCAGGGGCATCGAGGATCTCAGAGGGAGCTTCGCATGGGCCTCTCTGGAGAGACCAGTTTCAGGTGACTGGGGGCTGGGAACCGGCTGAGGTGGTGGCCGTGTTCATTGTCGTGGGCCAGGACACTGTCACTGTGATCCTGGAGCAGCTTTGGTTGATGATCATGAATGTCTTCAGTTATTATTTTTCTTCCTTCCAAAACATCTCTATCAAAGCTTGCAAGAGACTAAAAATACAAAATGATATGCATTAAAGGGAAGGGAAATTATTGTCTCCTATAGCAAACAAGAATAGGGGTAAAGCCATTTTCATACATGGTTAGATTCGGGGCCCAAATCATGTCATTGGGATGCAACTTCTTGACATCTCTCGGCTCCATTGTCCCCATTGTTGGCTTCATTTTCAAACTTAGTATGACTTCCACCAGCTCCACCAACATTTAAATCTTGCAGAGAAAAAAGTGTGCCCCTCTTTTAATGGTCCTAGTAAAAGCCTCATTCGCTCTCTGTGGGCCATAGCCATCTATGAATCAGGCAGTATGGCCAGGAGAATGCAATGGACTCATTGAGCAGGAATGAGTTAGAAGCTACTCCACCCCAGAGATCTGGGGTTGAGGTCAACTCTACTGGAAATTCCATGGATTAAGATTAATAAAAGGGGTTTGTTATACAGAAAAAAATATTATTGTCAAAAGAAGCCTGAATGATTGCAGAATAGCAAAAGTAACATTTATCTGGGGACAGGTGTGAGGATGAGATTATGTGACACATAGTTACAAAAGTGATCAATTCAAACTCTTTAAAATACTATGTCCTGCAGTCTCTCTTATACTTAAAATAACAATGAGTATTGACAAGCTGTTTTTCCAACTGCCTATTTCCCACATCTAGGAGATATCTGGAACAGGATACTTGAGTTCTGTTTCCTACTGGTCAAAAAACTGGGAAACTCAGAGACTCATTCTCCATATTGCAAAATAAGGACTTTTGTGTTCTACCAGCCTCCCAGGGATTGTTTGAACATCAAACAAGAAGGCACAGTGCTTTGTTAATAGCACATATATTAGGATTTAACCAAACAAAATCAAAGATCTTAAGCTGTGATGTTTTAGACTCCTTTCAGTCTGCACCCAAACATTTGCTGTAACAAGACTTCTTTCTGTCCATAATTCACTAAGCCTGGGTCTTCTGATGAACTTCACAGAAGCAACATCAGTCATTGTTATGAGATTTAAATTTCACAGGCAGCACCAAGAACCAAACTAGAACAGTGTTGATTATACTACAAAACTCTGCTTTTGTCTCAAAGATACCCTTAGAAGTCTTAAAATAGACTTCTTAAAATAGAACCCCATCATCACACCTGACATTTCAATGGAGCCCATCAAAGAAGCCCTCTTGCCTGAAATAAATTTGTTAGGCAGTTGGAAAGAGGGTGATAGATCAGTGAAACGAGAATATGAAAGATCTTAGAAATTTGGCTAAGGAGTTTATATTATTTGAAGGTGGTGGAAACCCTTCAAAAAGTATAAAGGAATACCACTTGAAGAACTGAGTGCTGTGATGAACATGATTTTCACAGTGGGGAGGGAATCCATCCCACCAACCTCATGGCCATGATGAGCTGATCAGATCTAGGAGG
>PVJI01014756.1:0-43157 GCA_004026765.1 Micronycteris hirsuta
CAATATGGGGTTGGTTTGGGGTGGAGTAAGGGTGGAGCTGGGTGAGGGAGGGGAAGGGGAGAAACACGGGAACAACTGTAACAGCTTAAACAATTAAAGAAAAGCTAAGCCATAATCAGTTCAAATCATATCTTGAAAAGTAAATAAAAGAACTTCTTACTGCTGTTAAGGCAATCCTGTATCCATTTTTAGGAGTGAAAGCTACAACCTCTTCACAGTGAATATGGTGTGATTTAGTTGTAAGCAACCTATTTCCTGTGTGAAATAGAGAATCTCTAGCTGTGATTATCTTGGTAGCACGGGAAATCCACTCTGGCCTGACTTTGCTTTCTCCATGTTGCTTCCTTCTCTTCTCTCACTGCCTCATTTCTCCTTCCCTTAGCAGGTGAGTAGTAGCAGACAAAAGACACGACCATTAATCCACATATTTGACTCATGAAACTCCTTGCCTGATATGCCATAATTAACTCAGCTTCACTGTGCTGAATTCTTCCACTTCTAAGAGCTTTAAGCACTTTTCCCAAAGATCTTTATTTCCCTGTTAATCAAACTTTAAAAACATATTGCTTTCAGACTGAAGTTCCTGACAGTACCAATCTCACTTCAGGAGACACCGTGTGCACATGCGCACACACGGTTGTATACATATACAAGTGCGTTGTATGGGTGACATTTGTCGAGCCAGAAATACAATATTTCACTATTTTTGTATTATAAAAGGCTACCTTAAGGAAAAACTGCTACTTTAAAAATATTAAACATGATGTACCATTTTAAAATGAGTTGAGACATTTCTCTAGTAAAAGCCTAAAAGGAAGAGATGCTGATTTTCAAAAACTTTGGGGAAGCTATGTATTCCTTGTTATTAGAGTGATGGCCATTTCACCCTGATCACAAGGAGTCAAATGCTTGCAGCTCCTAAAATGTGCATTCTTTATTCAAGTTATGTGATAAACTAATATAAAGATCTGCTCTAAAAAAGGCAAGATGCATATCATACATACAAATAGTGTAGTTATTTAATTGCTCTTTGTGTATAAAGGTAAGATACATGTTGTAATCTCTATCTATCTGCCTATCATCTTCTATGATCTTTTATTTTTTATTACATGTCAAAGATTTCCGCCTTTCTATGAATTACACACTTATTTTTTAGGCACAGACCATGAAATCTTGCATTGAAGGCCAATGTATAAACCACAGGTCCACTTGTAGCTGTTCTAACTGAAGCAGAGAATGGAAAATTTATTGGAAATATTCACCCTGATGTCACAGAGGCAGCTTTATCTTAACATATTCACAACATGACTCATCCTTCCACCGCTCCTCCCTGATACAAACATTCTCACTTGATTAATGGCAGTGCCCTCATCCCACTTCCTAAGCTAAAATCCTCAGGGTCATTTTCTATTCCCTCATCTCCTTTTCCAGACAGAACCCATCCATCAGCTAGTCTTGTTATTTCAATTTCCTCAAACTCTAAAATCAGTTTTTTCTTCTCCATGCCAAATAAAGCTGTCTTCATTTAGGCTCTGTATTTGTTAAGGTACAAGATAAGCTTTGGTAAAATAAGACTGCCAAATGCAGGGAGGGTTCATGGTCCAGTGTAGGTAAGTGACTCCGCTTCTTGAAATCTTTCAAGGAGCAGATTCCTTTTTTATTGTTGCATTTTCACTGTCCGTGGGATCAGATGTGATTTATCCGAATTTCCAGGCTCAAGCCTGTAGGAGGAGAAAGAGAGGTGGAGAGACTTGAATGCTGCAGATCACTTCTGTTTACATATTTTGGCTAGAACTTGGTCACCTGCTTTCATCTACACACAGGATAAAATTGTATGAGTATAAGCAAATAAATGTTACAAAAAAAAAGTCCTGAAGGGTTGTGGAATAGCTTGGAGTCATTTGTAGGCTGAAAATGCCCTGCTGGATTCAGGAATTCAGGGTTTGGAAAGTAGTGAACAATCAGCTTATCTGATCTAAACCCCAGGATGTCAGTTCTCTGGATTTTGTTTGCCCAGAAGCCAGAAACTTTTCACTAGACTAAGGATCATACTACTACTGTGTTTTTATTTTTACCTTCAGCTTAAAGAAGTCAAAGGCCAAAGGATAAAACTCCTTTAATAAATCTGTGCATTTTTAAAATTCATTCATCCATGTTATCAAAATGGTCCCTATAAACATATAAATTTAGTTTCATTAATTACATGCTGTTGGCTCAGTACTGAACTGAACTGACATGCCGGTATGCCCAGGGGATTATATTGAAGTAGAATTGTTGAAAGGAGCCTCCCAAGAATATGCAAACTACAACTTCAAAATATCACAAAAAAGTGATATCAGTACAAGGCAATATGTATGAAATTCACAATTTAATTAAACACCATGTCTAGTATTTTCAAAGAAAGAAGCTTCCAGGAAGTGAGCCCACAGATGGAAGAAGAGGGTTTAATAGGACTGAGATATGTTAGATAGGGAGAACTCTTCGGCACAAGAGAATGTTTGGCTATGGCATAGGTTTATGTCGGGGATTAGTGCAAGGCTTGGCAGACTAGTGGCTAAAAGCACTAGCTTTGGTGCAGGTCTATAATACTAACTACTGGTAACAATAAAACTTGGAGGATAAAAGGGTCAAAACTAAACAATTTTCATAGAGCCAGATTAGAGAGCATACTGGAAAAAAATAAATTTATACCTATTGTATAGCTCTGTAGTCCTGTTGTCTCCAAAGTAGAATGAGAGATCATTCATTGATGTGTTCAGGTTGAGATTGTTTGAACTCTTATTTTATATATATAAAATAAGAAAGAAATGAAGCTTATTTTAATATTTAATACAAATTAACAATAGTACATGTATGTAAATTATAAATGAATGAATGAATGAGTAAAAAAATAAACATTTGCAGTGGACTAAATGTTTTTATCCCCCCACCCCAGTCTGCCCAAGTTAGTATGTTGAAAGCCTTCCCTCCAAGGTGATGGTGTTCAGAGGT
Source organism: Micronycteris hirsuta (assembly GCA_004026765.1). NCBI lineage: Eukaryota > Metazoa > Chordata > Mammalia > Chiroptera > Phyllostomidae > Micronycteris > Micronycteris hirsuta. Next base: position 2,992 of record PVJI01014756.1, read on the forward strand.
GGAGCCTTTGGAAAGTGATTAGTATCTTGATAAAAGAGTCCTTGGAGAGATTCCTTACCCCTTCCACCGTGTAAAATAGAGTTAAAAGATGCCATCTATGAACCAGAAAGCAGATTCTCTCCAGACACGAAATCTGCCAGGATCTTGGTCTTGATCTTCTAACTGCCAGAACTGTGAGAAATGAATTTATGTTCTTTATGAGCTATCCAGTCTATGACATTTTGTCATTACAGTCCAAACAGACTAAGACAGTGGAGGTGCATGCTCTTTCATTTACTTTTTAAATGATTAGGTGCACAATTTTAAAAATAGAAACTACTGCCTTAATTAGTAGAAGGTTAGAAATAGGATTGAAATCTTATTCTGTAATTCCATTACTTGAACCTAGGTAGTGGTTTGGGAATGATATACTCTATTAGATTAATCTGTTTTTATAATTATAGGCTGCACGGGGATAGACAATTCCCACACTCTTGTCCATGTCTGTGGGTTATTCATACATGTTCTTTGTCTAGTCCCTTTCCCTTCTTTCCACCATTATTCCCCCCACCCCCCGGTCACTTTCAGTCTATTCTGTGTTTCCATGCCTGTGGTTGCATTTTGTTCACTTGTTTCTTTTATTAGATTCCTCTTATAGGTGAGATCATATAGTATTTGTCTTTCACTAACTGACTTATTTCACTTAGCATAATGCTCTCCAGTTCCATTCGTGCTGTCACAAAGGGTAGGAGCTCCTTCTTTCTGCTGTGTAGTATTCCATTGTGTAAATGTACCACAGTTTTTTGATCCACTCATTTACGGATGGGCACTTAGGCTGTTTCCAGCACTTGACTATACCACATAAAAAAAGGAGGACAAAAATCACATGGTCATGTCAATAGATGCTGAGTAAGCATTTGATAAAATCCTTCACCCATTCATGGTAAAAACACTTAGCAAAGTGGTAGTAGAGGGAGCATAACTCAACATAGTAAAAGCCGTATGAGAGACCTACAGCCAACATTGTACTCAATGGGCAAAAACTAAAAGCCTTCCTATTAAGATCAGGAAAAAGACAAGGGTGTATACTTTCATCATATTATTCAATATAGTACTGGAAGTTAGTGTAGCTAGTGATCAGACCAAAAAACCAAAACAAATAAAAGGCATCCAAATTGGACAAAAAGAAGTAAAGCTATCACTATTCGCAGACAGCATGATAATGTACATAGAAAATCCTATAGTCTCCACCAAAAAACTACTCAACCTAATAAATACCCAACTTGGTCAAATAGTGGGATATAAAGTCACTATTCAGAAATTGATGGCATTTTTGTACACCAACAATGAAATATAAGAAAGAAAAACTTGAAAAATATCCCATTTACTATAGCAACAAGAAAAATAAAGTACCTAGGAATAAATTTAACCAAGGAAGTAAAAGATCTGTACTCAAATAACTACAGAACACTGAAGAAAGAAATTAAGGAAGCTACAAATAAGTGGAGACACTCTTTTAATTATAGAAAAAATTATAGACAGATTGACAGATGAGACCATGTCTTCATTCATTTATCATTATTGCTTATATTTCTCCAAAATATAACTAACTTCTGTTTTTTAAAGAACATTTAAAAAGACAGAAAGTACAGTACATAAAGTAATCAAAGTCCATGTAACCAGTGTCTAGAAATAATTCTTGTTAATGTGCTGCTATATTTAATTTGTCCTTCTTAAAATTAAATAATCAAAGCATTAGAAATAAAGATAAAATCTCTCTGTCTTTATTCCAATCACATTTCTATGACCTTGCCCCATCAATCCAGTCATCCACGACCATAAATTTAATAAACATTTAAATATATGCTAGATATAGCTCTCAACCCTATTTTATATAATATATACACAATATATTTTGTATAGTTTTTAAAAAATCTACATATAGTTGTATTACAGTGTAGATATTCTACAACTTGCTTTGTTCATTAAATATTATGTTTCTGACATCTATTAACATAGATATTTAAATAGCATTAGAGTAGAAGTCTAACATGTGAAATTAGGCACATTTATTTTGTTTCCCTGTTGACAGAATTTCGATTATTTACAACTTTCCTATTACAAATCAGCAGTAAGCAATCTTCTACATAACTCCAGACACATTTTCTCTAGGGAATATGTAAGTAAAATTTCTGGATTGAGGGTATAGATACGGGTTCTTCTAAACCACTTTCCACAGTGGTTGAGCCGTTTGTACAACTAGCAGCAGTTATGGGAATTCCGGTTTCCTCACAGTTTCACCAATGCTTGCTGTCATATATTTTTTTCTTTTTATCAATATTATCAGTAATATTGCTCTAGCTGGTGTAGCTCAGTGGATTGAGCATGGGCCTGTGAAGCAAAGATTTGCTGGTTCGATTCCCAGTCAGGGCACATGCCTGGGTTGCTGGCCAGGTCCCCAGTAGGGGGCACATGAGACACAGCCATACATTGATGTTTCTCTCTCTCTCTCCCTTCCCTTTTCTCTAAAAATAAATAAATAAAATAAAATAAAATATTATCAGTAATATTGTTTTCATTTTTATTACTAATAAAGTTTAGAGTGTTCTCAAATGTTTATTATCCATTCATTTTTTTTTCGTTTAGTAGATTATCTGCCCCTTTAGGTGTCTTTTATTGAGAGATTGCTGTATTGGAATATAGATATCTTTCAGCCTCATAGACTTTAGTAAAACAATTAAAAATATACATTGTATGATTACATATTTAGTCATATAATGTATAATATGTACCATAATAATGTATATTTATACATGTATAAACACATAAGTATGTATACACATGTGTGCATACATGGGTATATAAACATGCCAACTTTCCCAGTAGGACTCTTTTGACTTTGTTTTTGCCTTATATTAATATATCCACACACTATTTTCTTTTCTTTGTTCTTTTGCCAGGGCTTAATTCAGAGAGTAAAGTTAGTTTTCATGTATTTTTTGAATTTGTCTCATGGGGTAAACTGTCAAATAAATGCTTCACATGGATGATTTGTATTAGACCAAGTGTCCTGGGCCTTCTTTATGACACGTTTGTCTCGAGACTACATCTCTTTTGCATGAACATTCTTGCAGCATGACAGATAAGCTCAGGATCTCCCTAAAGGTAGCTTGGTTATGCTTTGGCCTGAAACACTCTTTGTTCCTATATTTGTCAGGAGCTCAACCTTGCTTAGTCTCCCTTGACCTATGCAGAGCTTGGTAATCTAAAATTAGGTCTGAATGCATAAATTTACCATTCGTCCTCATACATCAAAACTTCACAATGGAGCCCCTTTTACGTAGGAGAGTGAATTTTCCCTTCAGTGGAGTGTGTTGGCACTTGGAAAATGGAGAGACAACAATCAAATCATTTCAGAAAATTACAATTCCATAATTCAAACCAGTAAAATTATAATTTAATCATGAACCTACTATGATCATGGTAGTAATGATACTATGTTGATGTATCATTATTACCCAAAGTCCATAGTTTACATTAGGGTGCACTGGTTGTGTTGTACATTCTATGGGTTCTGACAAATGTCTAATGGCATGTACTTTCCATTATAGTATCGTACAGAATAGTTTCACTGCTCCCCAAATCCTTTGTGCCTCACCTGTTTGTCCCTTCCTCCCTTCTAACCCTGGTAATCATTGATGATTTTACTATCTCCATTATTTTGCCTTCTTCAGAATGTCACGTAATTGGAATCATTCAGTATGTAACCTATTCAGGCTGGCTTCTTTCCCTTAGTAATATGCATTTAAGATTTTTCTATGCTTTTTCATGGCTTGAGAACTAATTTCTTTTTAGTTCTGAATGGCATTCATTATCTGGATGTACTACAGTTTATCCATTCACCTACTGAAGGACATCTTGCTCGCTTCTAAGTTTTGGCAATTATAAAGAAAGCTGCTGTAAATATCCATATGCAGGTTTTTGTGTGAATAAAAATTTTCAGCTGCTTTGGGTAAATTACAAGGAGTATGATTGCCAGGTTGTGTGGTAAGAGTATGTTTACATTTGTAAGAAACTGCCAACATGCCTTTCAATGTCACTGTATCGTCATGCATTCCCACTAGCAGTGAATGAGAGAGAGTTCCTTTGCTCCATCTCCTCTCCAGCATTTGGTGTTGTCAGTGTTCTGAATTTTGGACACCCTAGTGGATGTGTAGTGATATCTCATTGTTTTGATTTGCATTTTCTGAATAACATGATGTGGAAAATTTTTTCATATGCTTATTTTCTATCTGTTTATCTTCTTTGGTCTGTTAATGTCTTCAGCCCATATTTTAAATCAAGTTGTTTTCGCATTGTTGTATTTTCTGAGTTCTTTATCAGATGTATCTTTTGTAAATATTTTCTCGCAGTCTATAGCTTGTTTTTTATTCTCTTGACCATGTCTTTTACAAAGTAGAAGCTTTAAATATAATTAAACCCAGCCTATCCATTACTTCTTTTGTGGATTCTGCCTTTGGTATTATATCTAAAGTCATTGCCATACCCAATGTCATCTAAGTTTTATTCTTTGTTATTATCTAGCAGTTTTATAGTTTTGAGTTTTACATTTAGTTTTGTATCCAATTTTGAGTTAATTTTTGTGAATTTTGAAAAGGGTGTGTCTAGATTAATCTTTTTTGACCTGGGCTTGTCTAGTTGTTACAGCACTATTTGTCAAAAGAACTATCGTTGCTCCATTTTATTGCCTTTGCCCCTTTGTCAAAGATCAGTTACCTGTATTTATGTGGAGTCTGTTTGTGGGCTGTCAGTTCTGTTCCACTGATATATTTGTCTGTTCTTTTGCCAATACCACATTGTTTTGATTGTTGTAGCTGTGCAGTAAGCATTGAAATCAAGTAGTGCCATTCTTCCAACTTTGTTCTTCCCCTTTAATATTGTGTTGACTATTCTGGATCTTGGGCTTCTCTGTGTAAACTATATAAACTTTGAATAAGTGCGTTAATACCCTCAGAATAGCTTGGTGAGCTTTTCATTTGGATTGTGTTGACTCTATAGATCAGGTTGAGAAGAACTGATATCTTGACTATGTTGAGTTTTGCCATCTGTGAACATGAAATACCTCACAATTTGTTTAGTTTTTATTTGATTTCATTTTTTAGACTTTTGTAGTTTTCTTCACATAGATATTGCACTATTTTACTAGATTTATACATAAAAATTTTATTTTTTGGACTAATAATGTAAATAATTAGTTCATTGCTCATGAATGGTGTAAGGTCTAGATTCCTTTTTTTGTCTTTAGAAAGTGATTGACTTTTGTATAATAAGTTTATATCCTAAAATCTTGCTATAATCACTTATTAATTCTAGGATTTTATCTTTTTGTCTGTTTTTCAAATTTCTGCATAAACAATAATGTCCTCTGCAAACAAAGACAGTTTTATGTCTTCCTTCTCAATCTCTATATCTCTTTTTATTTTTCTTGTCTTATTGCATTAGTTAGGGCTTCTGGTACAATGTTGAAAAGAAGTGGTGAAGGGGACATCCTCGCCTTATTCCTGATCTTAGCAAGGAAGCTTCAAGTTTCTCATAATTAATCATATTAGTCATAGGTTTTTTGGTAGATATTTTTTATCCAGTTGAAGAAGTTCCCTTCTATTTCTATTTACTAAAAATTTTTATCATGAATGCGTGCTGCTTTTTGTCAATAGATGTTTCTGCATCTACTGATATGATCATATTATTATTTTTATTTAGCCTGTCAATGCAATGGATTACAATAATTTTAGAATATTAAACTTCTCTTGCCTGCATGGGATAGATCACACTTGGTCATGGTGTAAAATTCTTTTGATACATTTTTGTATTTAATGTGCTAACATTTTGTTGAAGATATTTGCATCTATATAAGGAAAATTGGTCTGCAGTTTTCTTGTAATATTTTTTGTCTGCTTTTGGCCATAGGGTAATGCTGGTTTCATAGAATTTGTTAGGGAGTATTTTTCTTCTTCTTTCTTCTAAAAAAGATTGTAGAGAGTTGTTATAATTTTTTCCTTAAATGTTTGGTAGAATTAATCAGTGAAACCATCTGGTCCTGGTGCTTCTTGTTTTAGAAGGTTATTAATTATCATTCAATTTTTAACATAGATATAGGCCTGTTCTTTTTGTGTGAGTTTTGACAGATTATGTCAAGAAATTGGTTCATTTCATCTAGGTTATCAAATTTGTGGGCATGGAGCTGTTCATAGTTTTCCTTCATTATCATTTTAATGTCCGTGGAATCTCTAGTGAAGTCCCCTCTTTCATTGGACATTAATAATCTGTATTCTTTCTCTCTTTTTTTTCTTAGTTAGCCTGGCCTAGAGACCTGTCTATTTTATTATTCTTTTCAAAGAATCAGCTTTTGGTTTCATAGATTTTCTCTATTGAGTTCCTGTTGCCAATTTCATTAATTTCTGCTCTTATGTTTATTTCTTTTCCTCTCCATAAATAAAATGCAACATTGGGTTGCATTTACTCTTCTAATTTCCTTAGATTGAAACTTGAATTGATTTAAGAGCTTTATGATTTTTAAATATACATATTCAATGTTATAAATTCCCCTCTAAATGCTGCTTTCATCACATAGAACAAATTTTGATGTTATATTTTTATTATCACTTAGTTCAAATAAGTTCTCATTCTTCTTGAGATTTCTTAATTGGCCCACATGTTATGTAGAAGTGTGCTGTTAACCTTTAAGTATTTTGGGTTTTCCAGCTATCTTCTTGTTATTTATTTCCAATTAAATTCCAATATTGTCTGAGAACATATATTAGTTTAATTCTTTTGTGGTTTGAGAATATATGTTGTATGGTTTCTATTTTTAAAATTTTGTTAAGGTGTTTTTATGGCCCAGAATGTGGACTATCTTGCTGTTGTTCAGCATTATATTTTAAAAACACTGCTAAATAGTTATCTTCATAATAATTTATAAAATGTAGGATGACAACTCTGAAACTACGTGTTTGTTTCTCAGTGAGACAATCTTTCTTTCACATTTATTATTTCTTTTTCCACAGCTGTGTGATGAATTACAACTCTTGCCAAAACATCTCTGTAAATAACAATAAAGATGGTTTTAATACTAACTGTTCTTTAGCACCTCCACCTTATTAAATTTCTAACATAGTTGTGAATGGACTCTAAAGTGTTTAAGGACAAAGCTTATGTGCTACTCTTTATTTGGGACTTAATCCCAGAGAGCATGAGAAGGGGCAAGTGAAATGATGGAGGGGAGAAAGAAGAGCTACTGTAAGGATACCTCATCAAGCTGATTGCTGCTTTGGGGTAAACAGGAAAGTTTGTGCAATCAGATTAACCTGGGTAAAAATGGTTGTAGTACAGTTGTTTGACACAGTGGAGGCCAAGAAAGATGAATCCCTGGACCTCAGGAATTTGGGGCTGCAGTGTGCTGTGCCAATTGGACATGCACATCAACTTCAGCATCAGTATGGTAAAGCGCCAGGAACAGAGCATTATGAAGTTGTCATTACCTAGTGTGACAGCCGAATCCTGGATTAGATGTTCAGCATTCACAGCAAGTATTTACTATACCTCACTACATTACAGTTTCTATTTTATATAGTCAGGGCATAACTATTATAAATTTTATATATTTTATAGGAAAATTTTAAATATAACAAAAGGTACAATAGAACAATAAACTCTTAAGTAACTATCACCAAGTTTTGACATTGACCAACACATGGTCAATATTATTTATTGAATTATTGTATATTTTTCTTAAGAGCAAAGAGTTAGAATATGACAAGAGGCATAATAATCTGGATCAGGTTAGGGTAGGACAGGAGGCTGAGCTAGCACACCTATCCAATTAGGTGGACTGCTTGGGATATTATCAAGAATCTTGTGTTGATAGCGACCATTTACTTACTGCTTTATCTTACTTATTAAATCAATCACCATATCAATCTCAAGAGAAGAATCTTTCTCTGAAAGTTGTTTATGGAGAAATACTTTAGCTTTTTACTATATTTACTGGTTTAAGTATATACCTGGGGATTAGATGGCTTTTGAAAAATATCCAATTTATAAGTCTAATGTAATGGTGACTCACAAGTAAATAAAACTCACTGTCTTTGATTAATTAGTGTTATGCATCCCTAGCATTATTTAATTGAAGAGAATAAAAACTTAAAATTCCACACGAGGCAATTTATTGCTCAGCATGCGCTGAATTTAATATCTGTGTTTTAAACCTGACCTGTGCAGGCTAGTTACTAAATAATTAAGAACGGTGGTTTTCACCAGTCCAGACTCCAGGATACCCGCTTTCAGTAACCATCTGCTAATGAAACCCCTGAGAATCCCCACAGAGCAGAGAAAACAATTGTTACACAACCATGCCAGGCATTTTTCTCACTTCCTTTATAGTAATATACCATCCAATTAACAACCTGGTGGGCCTACGGATTCATAAAATTTTGAATAGGACCTTTAGTCTTTCTCGAACCAACTGCTAGAATTAAATAGAAAAGGAAACAAGATCATCAGATGAAAAACTTATCTATAAACATGTAATTCCTAGTCTTGGAATAAGACACCAAGTTTCAGTTCATGGTTTCTGATCACAAAATTGGGAAAGACCTTGAGAGGTCACTCAGTCCAGACCTCTGAGAAGGACAGTATCAAGGACTTGCTGGCAACTAGCTCAATCGCATTTCCCTAAAATAAATAGGAATGCACAGGCCTCTGTATTCTTTGGTCAAAAGATGTAAGCAAATGTGACAGTTTCTGAAAGTCTCCCGTACTCACAGTTGACTTAAAAAATCAGAGAACGTCTTTGTTCTTCCCTCTTTCCCATGGGAGACCAGTGCTTCTTCCATAGAGTCTCCTACCATGTGCTTTGGGAGAAAGAAACATCAAAATAAAAGTTTAACCAAACAAAACAGTACATGCTATGCTCATAAACAGTGCAAGACATGCTAGGTAGTATGATTTGACAACATATCCCTGAATTTTTTTCTTTTTAAATATATTTTATTGATTATGCTATTACAGTTGTCCCCTCCTCCCCTTAATTCCCTTCCACCCCACACCCCTCCCCATTCCCTGCCCTTTAGTTTTTGTCCATGGTCATACACATAAGTTCTTTGTAGAAACATTTCCTATACTATTCTTAACCTCTCCTGTTTGTTTTCTACCTACTGCTTATGCTACTTATTCTCTATACTTTTTTCCTCCTCTCTTCCCCTCCCACTCCCTTGTTGATATCCCTCCATACCTTATATAAATCCCTTTAACGTTTCATATAATAAGGGCTGGGTGATGATGAACTCCGTGAACTTGACCTTATCTGAGAAGCACTTTATCTGCCCTTACATTCTAAATGAAAGTTTAGCTGGATAGAGTATTCTTGGATGTAGTCCTTGCCTTTCATGACTTGGAATACTTCTCTCCAGCCCCTTCTTGCCTGCAAGGTCTCTTTTGAGAAATCAGCTGATAGTCTTATGGGAATTCCTTTGTAGGTAACTGTCTCCTTTCCTCTTGCTGCTTCTAAGATTCTTTCCTTATTTTTAATCTTGGGTAATGTCATTATGATGTGCCTTCATGTGTTCCTCTTTGGGTCCAACTTCTTTGGGACTCTCTCAGCTTCCTGGACTTCCTGGAAGTCTATTTCCTTCGCCAGTTTGGGGAAGTTCTCCTTCATTATTTGTTCAAATAAGTTTTCAGTCCCTTGGTCTTCCTCTTCTCCTTCTGGCACCCCTATGACTAGGATGTTGGGACATTTAATGATGTCCTGGAGGTTCCTATACCTCTCCTCATGTTTTTGAATTCTTGTTTCTTCATTCTTTTCTGGTTGGAGGTATTTTTCTTTCTTCCGGTCCACTCTGTTGATTTGAGTCCCAGTTTCTTTCTCATCCCTATTGGTTCCCTTCACATTTCCCCTTATTTTCTGTAGCGTGTCCTTCATTTGTTCAACTAATTGCGACCAACCTTCCCCCAATTCTGTGAGCATTCTAATTACCAGTGTTTTGAACTGTGCATCTGATAGGTAGGCTATCTCTTTGTCACTTAGTTGTATTTTTTCTGGAGTTTTGATCTGTTCTTTCATTTGGGCCATTTTTTTCTAGGTGCACCTATTACTTTAAGGGGCAGAGCCTTAGGTGATCACCAGGGCGGAGTAATCCAGGTCGTTGTGTTGTGGCACTTTTATGTGGGGGAGGAGTCTGAGAGGGAACAATGGTGCTTGCTCCGCTCTCCGCACTTCCCCCGCTACCCACAAGCAAGTTGGGCCCTTCTGTGATGGCTCTGGGGTGGGCAGGCGGGATTGCATAGTTCCAAGTCCCAGTGAGTCTCTCCAATGAGCTCTCCTGTGAGGCTGGGAGTTCCTCCCACCACCACCTTAACCCCCACAGGTATTTTCAATGGGTGGTTTGAGACTTTATTTCCCTGTGGTGGTGGGTTGTGCAGTCTGCTCCACTCTCCAGCTTTTTCTCCTGATTTATCTGCACATGAATGAGGGACTGCCCAGTCTACCACTCTCGGCCCCACTGGGTCTGGGTTGGCCAGCCTCGGGTTTTGCTGAGTGCACTGGCTGCATTTTGGCCAGGCGCGCCTGCCGCAGATCTCTCCGGGCAGCTGCGGCGTTGCCACCTGGCTTCACCCTGCTTACTAGTGCTCTCCACCTGGCTTCACCCTGCTTACTAGTCTGGATGAACGTGTTTTCTTGAACTCCTTGGTTGTCGGACTTCCACTCAGTTCGATTCTCTGTCAGTTCTGGCTGTTTTTGTTTTTTAAATTGTTATTTTTCCTCTTTTAGTTGTACGAGGAGGCACGGTGTGTCTACCTATGCCTCCATCTTGGCCGGAAGTCCTGAAATTTTTTCTCTTGAGCTGTTTTATATTATATGGCATCTTGCCAGAGAGCACAGAAAATTAACAATCAGTCATATCAATAGGAGTCAATTTACTTGATTAAAATCTATTTTTCCTTATAGAGAGACTCTCAAAGCAGCTAGGGGCAATATTCCCCACCAGTTCACCAAATTCATTCTCAATTCTGTAATGAAGACATTGATACAGAAAATAATGTTCTCCTCTATTAATATTTCTAACTTTCTTTGGGACGTGAATTTGTACATGGTATACTCTCAGCTCATTTTCAAATGAACAAATGATGATGGAAGAAACAAACACACAAAAGGTGGGCAAACTAATCTTGAAAAAAAGAGGCAAGTTTGGGAACTGAATTAACTTCAATAATGCATATTTTTCCATTTTGTTGCTGCTTTATCTTCCACCTGATGTTTTAATCTTGCTATAGATGATTTGTCATTTTATCTTCTGAATTTTTCTAACAGTACCTCTTCGATCTCATTGTGAATCTTAGGCCTGCACAACCGCAAAAACGTAAATCTAGGTGAGCCTCCTTTCTGACCTCCTTCTCCCCAATGCCTTGCTTCTTCACTCACTGGCCTTCCGTTTACATCAATGCCAATATAATCTCTTCATGAGAATGCAATGGGGAAAATATTAATAAGGAGGGCATTTCTTTTGGTATTATTATCTTCATGGTGAAATTGAGGATACATTTGGTGAATTGATGAGATATGCTTAAATTAGTCTCAGAGAAGTTTATTTGGAAGTTATTCATCACTTTCATTGTTCTTGCAAAGCAATGAGCAAAAATACAAGCTAAGGAATTAATGAGCTAGAAATGATTATGAGCAGAGATCTTATTAAGCAATATGTGGAACAGAGAAGTACAAAAATAAGCATGTAAAATGTAATAATTTAGGATCTATTGTATTTGACACTGGGAAATAGGGAGCTTAGGGAAATTTCTACTTATTAGAATTTGTCTAAGTATTATGATATTTTAACCCATTTAGAGTACTCTATGAGTATGGGAAAGACCAATGAAAGAGTTTTTTTTTTCAATAAAGTTAAATCTTCCTGAACAAACTCAACATCACTTTGGAATTAAATTCTGTCAGCCCACACAATATCATGCTATTTTTTAACTGTTATAGAACAATTTCAGAGTTGAGTAGAGGTGTTAATTATCTTTGTTTGAATATCATGTCCTAACTTGTTAATATTCCAAAAAGGCTATTCCTGAAGCAAGGTATCAGTTCTTTGTAGGAATGCTTCCTGCTGAAGACATAAGAGTGGCTACACACCAAACCTGTTTTGGTGTACTTCTTCCTTAATCTGTCAACCAAACTTATAAATCAAATGTTTAAGTAATAAGGGAATTCCGCTCTATTTAAATCTGTCTGTCTCTTTATCTATCATCTATTTACCTATCTAGGACTCTAACCATAAACTCCCCAAGAAAATATAAACAATTGCTTTTAAATATATATTTTGAGTAAATTATTTTACATGTTGAACTTCCTTAAGCAATGAATACCTTGAAAGTGTTTGTAGGCTGAAAAGACTTACCTATCAGCCCTCCCTAGTCTTTAGGGGAAAGTTAGAGAGGCCTTTAGCAGCAAGTCTTAGCAAGCTGCTGATAAAGCTGAGAATTCCTAACCTACACATAGATTCTTCTCCAAATACCAAGAAGGTAACAGAAAAAGAGACAGGTTACCTGGAGCCATTTTATTGAAGCAATTACTACAAATCAATGAATTCAATTTCAGAATGAAGAATAAGTGGATCTTGGTTAGATTTGTTATAGCACGAAATCTGTATTAGCTGCTAAAAAAACACACAGCATGAATATACAAGCATGAATTTCATTTGCTAAAATGAGGGGAACCCAATATAGCATTTAACATATACACTAGGATTCCTGGAAAAGGAAATACATAGAATATGCTCAGCCTGCCAGACAATATTATTTTTCCTGAGACAACCATTCTGTACCTTGTTTGTGTCAAATCCAAGGCAATCTGTGGAGCCGAGTATGGTCCAAAGAAAACTTCTCTGAGGAGAGATCAGGGTCACACCTGGCAGATGGGCGCTGTATTTCCCCCTCCACATTCAGGATGCAGTTCACATCTAATGAAGCAGTGAGGTTGTCATCAAGGGACCTGAAAGCTGACCTCTTCCTTTGGAAGAGACCCAGAACATGAAAGCAGGGAGAGATGATTTCCCCTGTGCTGTCACCTCTGTGAACTGGTTCCCTGATGATGGGTGTATTTAAAACCATTCTGCAAGTGATATCCAAGGGCAAGGTCTGTGAGCAGCTTCCGTCAGCTCTAGAGCAGGCAGTTGTGAGAACATGCAATCCTCCTTTGCACCGCGCAGCCAGCCGGCCACTCTGTCTGAGTGCTGACTGCCCAACATTTGGAGCTCGGCCTCTGTCAGGAGCATTCTTCTGACACCAGAGTGATGTCTCAGGGACTTGGACATAACCATATGTCTGGTTTTCCTTTTTTAAAATTAATGCCTTTAAAATTTATCTCGAGAAATTAGAAATATAGAGAATGATGCCAAAATCCTAAATATCTTATTATTCATTTTTATTCCCAATTAGGAACTGCTAATATTCTGTCACATTTGCTCACAGTCCTTTTTAGTTTCTTTAAGACATATGTCATTAAAATAAAAGGTCCCTTTTGTCTTCTACCTCTGATCTCATTGCCCTGTTCTCAGTGTTGAGCAGTATCTTCCAGTCACTGATCTGTACTTCTAGTTTATAGAAATGTTTTATTGCTGGTTCTTTGAGTTAAGTTTTATTTAAATCACTCATAAACTCGTACATTGACCCGCCTTAAGTTGTATTCATTTTAAGTCATTCACAGTCACCACCTTCTAAAGGTTGAGCATTGCCCCAGACTTTAAGTAATCCTCACAGTTTTACTGCTGAAAAATAAAACCTTTACCAAAGTGAAATATTCTTTTGGAAGGCAAAATAATTACTTTATAATGTCTATTTTCTTAAGGGCTCATTTTTTTTCTTTGTAAAAAATAACTGTCACCTTTTATTGATAACTGTCACCAATAACTGTTGATTCCTTATGTGTGTAAAATGTATACCTTACTTCTAGTCCCCCCAGCATTGCGAGGTGGGTGTTATTAAACCTATGTCTAGAAGAAGGAAATCAAAACTCAGGTAAATGCAACTGGCTTGAAGTCACGTAGGTAATACTGGGGAGAGGTATGGTATAATCCGTGTATTTTCTGCTAACACCATTTATTCTCTTTGACCAGATTGTATTATGAGAGCCTCAGAGCTGTTCTTTTCAAACAGAACTGATGTAGCAAGAGAAAATGTTTGACTTATTTACTTTTCCTCTGGCATTATTACAAATACCTTAAACAGATCCTATTAATTTTAGTAAATACTTTTTTGTGCACAGAGATGTCATACTCAAGATCTCTTTTCAGACATATTCAACAAGAGGAGAAAAAATGCGCCCCGTACAATTCAGCTGGCAGCCTTGTTCTGTGTCAGTAATCTCTGATCCCAGACAGATGTCCTAAAAGCTCATAACTGGAGAAAAACACTTAGATTAACATCTTTCCCCCTCAGGGTTAAAATAGGAAATGACAAATGTATTTGGCCATTTAGCCTTAAGCTGAGAAAAATCTTTAAAAAGCTAAGATATCATGAAAGAACAAATCTAAAACAGTTATTTTCAAGGTCTTAAAGTACACATATATTATACATTCCTTATATTTTCTTTTCCCACCTACAACATCCAAAAAGTCATGACAAGAAGTATCAAAAAATAGAATTTTAAGCATTCAGATAAATTTTATACCCAGAGACATATTTTGAGTGTTTGATAATGCATAAAACCTTGGCTATCTGGGCCCCGGCTCATCCTAATGTCTGATTTTTCCAGAGCATTTGGGGCAAAAATTAAATGTCAATGCTTTATAAAGGCTGACTCCAGAGAATATAAAATGTATTTGATTTTCTTCAGACCATAAGGCTATTACCCCCAAATCGACAGCTGATGAAGACTGTAATGTATCTCATTTGATATTATATGGAATTTCATTTTAGCTAAAGAAGAAACTCATACTTAAAAAAAACCTAGAACAGCTCTTTTGAAAGGTTTCACGTAGTTTGAAATATGCTTTGGCTACTTTGCAAATTATGTAGGGGACCAAACTTTATACTAGGCTTCTTAGAAAAAGTACAAAGATTCAATGTGTGCATGGTGCACAGAAAGGAGATTTTAAGGAGGCAAAGTGGAGAGGGTGCCAGAATTAAGTTACATGAGATTCGAGGTCCGTCCGGAAAGTATTCAGCCACACACAATGGAAAGCTAGAGACATTTATTGCAGAAGATACAAGATACAGGAAACATTGCACATAGGACAGTGACGCCTCAGTTCCCTACAAGGTAGGCACCTTGGGACCTCACACAGTTCTCCCAGCATCTCTTCCACCGTTCAAAACACTCGGCAAAATCCTTTGTTAGAATCACCATCTACCGCCCTGTCCTATTTTCTTGAATCTCATCAATTGTCTGAAATCTCTTCCCTTTCAAAGGTGATTTTAGTTTTGGGAAAAGTCAGAAGTCACAGGGTACCAAATCTGGGCTGTAGGGAGGCTGAGTTGTCTGGGCGATTTGATGTTTTGCCAAAAAACCTTGCAAGAGGTGCAATGCATGAGCAGGCGCATTGTCACGATGAAGCTGCCAATCACCAGTTGCTGGTAGCTGTGGCTGTTTTTCATCCTAATGCATCTCTCAACTGATGAAGAACATTAAGGTAGTACTCCTTATTAATTATTTGGCCTGAAGGAGCATACTCATGATGGAAGACACCTTCCCAATCAAAAAATACAGTTAACACGGTCTGGATTTTGCTGTGACTTTGCCACGCCTTCTTCAAGTGTGGAGAACCAGACAACTTCCATTGGGATGACTGGGCCTTCATTTCCAGATCATAGCTGTAGATCCACAATTCATCTCCAGTTATGACCTTCTTGAGGAACTGGTTCATTGGTAGCAGTTTGAATAAAGTCATTAGCAACTGCAGCACGATGTTCCTTCTGCTCTGGTAGCAGAAATTGCCTAACAAATTTTGCCATGTCACTTTTAATAACATGCTAAGATCCTGTGATGAAATCTCAGACACAGTAGTGTTTGGAATCCCCAGACCAGCTTCTAGTTCTCACACTGTCAGTTGCCGATCTGTGTTGATTGCAGCCTGTACATGTTCAATGTTCTCAGGTGTTTTGCTTGCTGCAGGCCTTCCAGAACATGGATCACTTTCAACAGATTCTTGACCATCTTTAAAGCATTTGTACCATGCTTTTATTTGTGCTGCACTACTGCATCATCCCCAAAAGCCTTCTGAATCATCCAAATAGTTTCCATGGAGGAATGTTCAAGCTTAATGCAAAATTTGATGCAGATTCATTTTTCTACTTGCTCATCATTTTGAATGTGAAGGCCACACAGTGCACATGCTCACTCAACTGTGTTTACCACTGCCACTGGCTAGTATAGTGAAGTTGTCCTTGTTCACGCATGAGCATTCCAGTCCACTCTCCTTGGCTGCCTGGTTACATGGATGTCATGTAAACTCTTCTTGTTATATTAATAATGGATGGACTTTTCCTGGACAGGCCTCATATATAAAATACAAATTTAAAGAAAGGGAACAAAAGCAGATCAAATTCAGAGAAATATTGAAGGTCATAAAGACAGACAGTGCTAGAACTTGATCAGAACACTTCTGTTTGAATGCATAGCAAAGCCCCATCTGCTAAACTTCTACTCTAACCTCAGAAACTAGTCGTATGCTTTACATCTTGCCTCCACCTCAACTCCTACTATTGGCATTTTTCTGCCTATTTCTAAGAATGACATAGACCTTAATATTAAAATGGGAATCTAGAGGATGCTTGAACTCTTTCTGCTCCTCTGAATGGTTCTAATGATTCTAACAGTTCTTGATATGGACCTGTGATGGTCCTATAAGGTTACTATGACATGAAATCAGTAATAGTTAATGGTTGTTGAGTCTTTACACTGCCTTTGGTTGCCACAGTATATGTGCCACAGAGGACCTTCTTGATCCTTTAAAAATGGACTTCAGATACTGCTCCTTTCATGCTCAACAGTCACCAATGGTTACTCAGTTTACTTAGGAGATAAGCCTAGGTCCTTATGATGGTCTGAGGCCCCTACATGCTCAGATACTTGCCCCCTCTCTGACTAAATCTCTTACTAGTCTCGCTTTGTTCAGTGTACTTCAATCTTGGTTTCTTGGCTGTTCCTTAAACATGCCAGACATTTCCCCTTTATTGTAACAATTTATATCTTGAATCGAATGTTCTGGAATGGTCTTCACCCAGAGACCTGCATGGATAACTCTCTCATCTCCTTTATGGCTTTATTTAAGTGTCACTTTGCCCTCCCATTAATAATCCCAGTCTGTCAACCCCATTCAATACATTTTTATAGCATATGTAACCATAAATATACACACTTGTGTGCATGTGTATGTGCAATTATTTATTGTTTATGATTTTATGTTGGTCTGTACTCCATAAGGCTTCTTTAGGGCAGGACCTTATATTTATTTATTTATTTTAGTGTTTAATTTGACTTGTGTTATTTTTACCCTTTTCTTTTTGTTGTGGTTTCTGGACTATTTTTCATGACTATATTCCCCGCTAGTTTTCTTTTTAATGGTGTATAATATGTCTTACTTGTCCATTTATTTGCCTTTTTTAAGGATTATCACTTTTGTTTCTGTAAGTCTTATTGGATATTTTTTAAAAGGTAGCTTAAAAAATTTTTTTCTAAATCTGCCATGTAGGAGGGGGTGGAGGGATGGGGGGGGAGAGGATGCAAACAACTGTAATTGAACAACAATAAAGTAATTTAAAAAAAAATCTGCCAGGTAAATTTTGATGTTTCCTGTCTCCTTTGTCAAACCACCAATTGCCCTTCATATTTCTTTAAGTCTATTAAACAAATTTATTTTACATTCTGTTTCTGATAATTCTAGTATCTACAGCATTTGAGATCTAATCTTGTGATTTCTCTTTGTGATGATTCTTTTTCATTGTTTACTCATGAGTTTAGTGATTTCTGGAGAGTAGGGTGACCTTCTGCTTTTTGGTACTAAAATTTTTGATAATAACATTTTTTTGTGGCCTGACTGGGAAGCCCATTTTTCTAACAAAAGGTTTCTGATTGTTTCTGCCAGTTTCCTGAAAGTATGCTTAAGAGTAAAGAAACAGTGATATTCCCAAGACATAAAGTTTAATGATAAATAACTGTCTAAATACTACTTAGTAAATATAACAATTAAATATATGTTGATTTAACAAATAGAAAATGCTCGTTACCAACTAGTAGATGAATAAATGTAACTGAAAGCTTTAGTTCACTTTTAAAAAGCCTACTCATTTAAAAATATTTACAGCATCCTGTTTAAATATCTCATACAAATGTCATAAAATATATGCATAATCTTAGTCTCATCTCATTCCATGAAAAGCCATCATTCAGTTTTATTGCAATGTCATTACAAAATTAGAAACTTCAATTTAAGAATTTTATGCATTTGTGAAATACTCTCATGCTATCTAACATTTTTTAAAGTCTTGTAAATATTACTCTTTGAAAGATGTGTGATAAAACTGCTTTTATTAAAGACTGCGCTAACATTTTATTTAGAAACCATTTGTATAATGATATATATATTCAAAATAAACATATAGGTAGATATCTATTTTGTAAAAAACACAATCTTTCACTAAAATAATTCAATTAGATGCACATATTTTGAACAATATAAGACCTTTAAAAACATAGCATACTATTGCAATAGAAGTTATGTGTAAAATTACCTGGCCTAGCACATAAAACCTGTATTATTATCTTAGATCTGATCTTTTCCCATTTTTCTAGGTCAGAAGACTATGGTGGAGAAGAAATATGAAATCAGAGAATATTAAACATAGATGAAACCTCATAATAACCTAGCTCAACTCTTTAGCTTTAAAAATTAGATAACAGAGATGAAGCTAAATTGTTTTTCTTGGGTCACTAACTAGTTAGTGACAGAGCAGGAATAAAACTTGGATCTTTCTAATTAGTAACCAAAGATCTTTTTATTACAACATTCAGATTCAGATTTGTCATTTACTAAGTAAATGCCTTCTAGTTGCAAAGCATTTTGCTTTGCAATACAATCTCCATTCATCTCTTGGCCTTGAAAGAATGCTATGACTGACCCTTTGGCTTGTTCATTTATATGTGGTTGGTGTGTATGTGTGCGTGCGTGTGTGTGCGTGTGTGTGTGTACCTGAGGTGGAAGGGAAGGGCTGAGTGGAAAGTACCAAATATTAATTTCTTTTATCTTACTATGGATGGCTACATTACTCCACCTCTCTAGCTCACATGTTTTAAAGGAGAAACGGCAAGACTTTGTCTTTCTTGCAGAGTTTCCAAATCAAATTTGAGAGACTTTATATCAAACATAAAGTGAAGATATCCTACGAATTCCTCCTCAAAGAGAAATATTTCACCTTTGAAAGGAAATATAGTACCTTTAGAGCAAATGAATGTTAAACACAAAATAGGTGTCAGTATGAACTCTTTCCCTCTTCCTGAAACATCAGCCTTAGTGCCTCTTTTTCCGCGTCCTGGTATCCCATACCCTTCTCAAGCCGTATTTCCACAGCTTGGACCAAGAAGGTCTAAGAAGCACGAATGACCACCACGTTGCTTAATTCAATGTTCCCATTAGGTCTGAATTTTTCTTAACCTGCCAATAGTATTCATGAGAGTTAGGCAGCTAGTATTTTTATATATTTCTCTTTATTCCCATGAAATGACATTCTCCTGGTTTTTTCCCCATCTCCTTGGCCATGCCATCTCAAATTGCTCTGTTGTGTCCTCTTCTTTGTTCAATCTCTAAATGTTGGAGTAAGCTAGGGTTGAATAATAGGTTCTCTCCTCTTTGTTCTCTAGCTTGTCTTCTTGAGATAATTCTATCCAGTGACATGACTTCAAATATTATCTAATGCTAAGAACTCTCAAATTTATTTCAGCAGCCTTAACTGTCCAAAATATTTATGATAAAAGACACACTCACACACCAGATATGTCTATTTAGATGTAACAGGAATTCAGAAATAAGGCATCTGATTTAGAACTACTGATTTTCCCCGCAAATCTTTCCTCAAATATTTTCCCATTTTATAAATGAGTGTGAGCATTTACTTACCTGTTCGAGTGAAGTTTACCAGCCATTCTTTCTTTTTTCTTCTCCCACCACATCTAATCCAACAGAAATTTCTGTACAAGTTTCTTCTAAAACTTACTGAAGTTCCTCCAGAGCCTGGGAGAGTACCTGACACATGGTAGGTACTCAACAAATCTTTGTTAAATGTATTGAACTTGAATATTTTCTGGTTTTATACATATTGTGAGATATTAAAACTTCAGTATTATGAGAGCCAACTATTTTCCTGGTAAACAGTTTTTAAATCACAGAACTTTATTTCTTTAAAATTTATACAAGAGGAAATAAAAAAAATGATGTCTATTTGGGTCTAGATGTTTTTCAAATTAAGAAAAAGTTCAATTTATAGTGTAGTTACATCGTAAGTCTAACATTTGGCAGCATTGTAAAAGGTCAGGCACATTGTGTCATTATTTATAATGAAATATATGACAAAACTGTTATGTCAAAATTTTATTTGAAGTATTTTGGATAGACACAATCAACATATTCTACAGAGTGACAGAAATGTTCTCTAGATTGGAAATGGATAAAATTTAAGGTAAATTTTAAATTAACTTTTATATATATCATAAATAACAAGAGCCAAGAAAGTATCCAAAATAACTTATACCTTGTTTTAAAAGACAAAAATAAATGTAGGGAGAAATATCATTATTACCTCTTCCTGATTTTATTTTTATACGATATTTTTACTATAAAATTTTTATTATAAATGCCTTACAAATAATTTTTGTTCCTATTCTTTTTTACAAGGCAACTCTATTTTACTTATCGGGAGATATCCCTCTTGGACTTAATTAGTCACATGATTTTGCTTCTTGGACATTTATATTTTTAAAAGTCAAAAAATAAGCTACCAACTTGACTTCTACATATTTTCTAGTTTTTGTGTGCATTTTATATTTAATGTTAAAGTTGTTTGCCTTAAATAGTATGTTAAAAAATGTAAATCTTGAAAAGTTCTAGGGGAGTTTTCATACCTAAATATGAAAAAAAAAGTTACTTTAAGAATGAGGACTCAGAGTACAATAAAATGTACATAACTGGACTCAGTACTGTTTTTTGTGGATCATAATTCTATTCGAACTAAATCTCTCTCTCTCTCTCACACACACACACACACCACTGTAGTTTTCAAAATTGCTGATATCAGTAGAATCTGTGGTAACTTCCTGAAATTTTATCTGATTACCATGGCAAGTAGCTAAATTGTAATGATTGTAATGTTTATTATTATTTTTAAGTTACAGAATTTGATGCTAAACAATAGTCAGAGAAAATTCTAGTGCATGAGGTTCTCACATGAGCACTAGTTATAATATAAGCAATCTAAATGCACCAAAATATAAGACAGGTTAAATCATATGGTAATTCACACTCTGAGATGCAGAAGTTTAGTGGCTAAGAGTGTACACTTTGGCATCAGACCAGGCTGAAATCTTAGGTAAATCTGATAAAGATATCGCCAAAGCAGTTTCCCCAAAAGGCAGACTTTCAGAATCACCTATATTTCTTTCTTAAAGGTATATACATCCTGGAACTGACTCCGCGGGTTCCAGTTCAGTAAGTCATGGGCTGTGCCTGTGACTGGGCTGCGTATGTTTAACAAGCTGCACACGTGGCTTGCATGCATATCTAGGCTTGCAAATAAGCTTGTCTCTAAAATTCTGTTTCCTTATCTATAAAATGACATATAATGCCCATTTTATGATGTTAGAAGATTAAGATAAAATATAGAAGGTACTTTAGAAATTTGCTCTGCACACACCACAAGAATGTAATACATTTGGATTTGTTTTGTCAATTGCTGCTATTATTACTATTACTGTCCCTTTTACTACTGCAACTACCACTTACTACACTGCTGCTATTATCATTATTAATCAGTCAGCTATGTAAGCATTGTATTGTATCCATGCTCTAGAGAGAGACTAAATGACTAATAAATGTTCACAATATATTTCGTAAAAAAAAAGCAGTTTTCTGTAACTCTCTAAGCTGTAAAAAAAATGTAAAATAATGCAAGTACTTGGAAAAGGACTATAAGAATTGCACAGAAGATTTAGCTAAGCGTGACTCTATATGCAAAGATAAGTATGTGTTTCTTCTTTTTCCATTCAGACATTTCTGTATTTCCAAAGCTTTCTGCCCTTGCCAAACTGGATTTAGGATTCAGTCCTGCACATAATCGATACCCATTCTATGAGAGATACTTCATGTCATGAAGTGATGAAGAGCCAACCCCTGGCCGCAAGAAGGCCACACTGAGGAAGACAAGGTCTGATGAATACAAGGCAGTTTAAGAATGACCTTTCTGCCATTAGCCCATCCTCATATACAGAAAATCATGCATTCGCATTTCACGTCTGTGTCATCAAGTACCATATTCCCCCTTCTTTGAGAAAATAGCCTGGGATGGATTGGAAGCCATGCAGGCTTTCCTTACAGACTCTCACAAGCTCTGCTTAGTGAAGCTACTTCCTGAGGCTCTTTCTCCCTGGCTCCTCCTCACATCCTCAGTTGACTTTTCCTTCCATCTCTGGCAGTACCTCCTGGTAGCAGGCTTCTGCCTTACCCTTGCTCAGCAGTGGACTCTGCAAACATTCCTCAGTTGTCCCATTGTCTCATGACCCTGGCTATAGACTTATTCTACTTCTCAGGCTTCTCACCTTTCCTGCCCAGCCTGTCTGCACTGTGGATAATCAGGCACTATTTGCTTCTTGCAGCCCTAGTTTCATTTCTTTGCTCTCTTCCCTCAGTTTCAAAGAAGAAACTATGTCAGGGCCCATGGATCACAATTTATCTCTTTTGAATGGAATGGAGTGGATGAAACATATTTTGAGGCAGAATATCCCAATTTCAGTTTACACACAAGAACCAAAACTGTGACAAACATAAATTTGGTTCAGTCTACTCAAGGATCATTATATAGGAAAACCCAAAATGATGTTTCACTTAGAAATTCTTTTAAGAGAAGGTATGTCTGGGTTATATGGTCTCATAAAACTGACCTATAGGAAGCCTAAGGTAGATTGACTGGGTAATTAACATTTACAATAAAAGGAATAGCGAGCAGTTTTTCAGACATGAAAGAAAACCTGATGTCATAGAGCCAGGCAATATCCCTAAATTGATAAATTACCTAATCATGATAGACACATAAATGCGTGCAACTAAGCACTGAAATGTAGCTATAAAACAGGTGCTTGCTTTGAGTAATAAAACAATCAGCATTAAATTATTAAGGAAATATTTTGAATATAAGGTACCACATGATGTGGTAAAATATATTTCCAAAGACTTTTTAGGATTTATTCCTAACTATAAGAATAGTAGAAGCTCCTTTACCATCTATTTATTTTTAGCAACTTTCTCTTAATACAAAGTTCAGTCTAAACTTTTTGATCTGCAGATCATTCATTTAAGTATAAATAGAGGTGATAAAAACAAAATGTGAGAAGTTTCTCGTTTTGTCGTCTATTATGTGCCATCATCTGTGCTTAGAAGTAGCTATGCCCTTTTCTTTTCTTATGGCTCCAAACATAAGGAAAAATACGATTTTTTTGTCATTACCTTTTTTCACAAACCTCAGGTTATTCTTGGATTTCTATTTCTAGAAATTATTCTGAGACATCTGTGCCTCTCCTATATTCAGTATACATTATATGCCTTTTTTCTCCATCTACTTTTCCTGCTTACTCTGATTAAATTGGGGTCTGCTCAAGCTGCCTTACTGATGCTTGTTTACTTACCATATCCTCCCCTTTTTCTGTCGCTGGTACAGTTTGCTAACATCTAATCACTTTTATGTTTTAGAGATCTTTTGATCTCTTCTATTTTCATATGCTAGGCTGTGAAATCATGCCTACTTTTGATTGGAACATTTTGAAAAGCATTCTTCCTAAAGTGCATAGACAAATTTAATTTGTTGTTTTTTTTTTTACTACCTACCACGTGTCTTGAAACAATATGGTCAACATTTTTGTTCTCTCTTTTTGGTTCATGTTTTACATGGTGCTTTATTTCTATAGTAATATGACCCAAGGAAGATAAGGTTATACCTGGATTTTAAAGGCAGAACAGTAAAACAAAATAAAACAAAAAAGCAGGCAAGCAGCCCCTACTGCTCATTTGAACAAAAATGAATAAATAAGAAAAACAGATTTCTTTATATGACATTACTATTATCTCTATGCAGAAATAGTGTCTGTTGTTGTGTACCAGGGTATGTGTCTTTCTTTCTCTTCTTCTATTATTTCTTAGCCATTTACTTCTTATTCAAAAGAAAAAGGAAGTACAAGGAATAGTTACTATGTGTAAGCATATTCCCATCACAGTGTAAGAAATTTAACATTTAGAATACATTTAATAAAAATACACTTACAATGATTGATGTGCTCTTAAATGATTAAGTCATGGATCCAATTCACCTTTTTACCAAGACAAATTGCAGGAATCACTTATTCACATTCTAACTGATGGCTCAATAATAGTTGTTTTAGAAAAAGGTCTAATGCAATTTAATGGAATTGAAAATTACTAAATCAAAGGGGTCATTAAATAATGGCATTGTTATGCTTTCTTTAATTCTTTATATGCTTAAATATAGTGGGATAAATTTATATTCAATCCAACATTAATTAAAAACTGACTGTCTTACATCAATGTACATACTTTGTTATGCCAATTTTTATTTCTTTATGTATGACCGACTTAAAGCTCAGAGAAATTTAATTATAGATATGGAATTTAGTTAAATATCATTTAGGTTTTTTTAAATGAAAGTTTTACATCCAAAAATATCCTGGAAATACAAAGAAGGTAACTTACCACTGTAAGTGCTGAACCTTTTTAAAATCAGGGATGGATTTAAAACCTGAGGAAATTAGACTCCAATGTAACTACTCCCTGCCCAGTCAGAGGCCATCACATGGGCGGGGGGCTTTGGGGGAAAAATAGGCCAAACTTTCAGTGGTAGAACAATGTTGTGCTGACTTCCTAGGCAGTATAAGTCAGTCCTTGCTGGGCAAGAACTGTACTCGGCATTGTACTTGGTGTTTAGGGGCATGGGAAATTAACTGAAGGTGTAAGGGTCAAATGAGAAAGATGCTAGTTCCTTCCTTCTGGATGTAGTACTGGCTTAATGGCTGTTCAGAACCAGAAGACTCATAGTCAAAGAATTCATTGTGCAACTTACAGCAAGTGAAATAGAACTCTGCTATCTTTATTTTGTTTCATAAATCAAGTGTTTTTCTCAAATAAAAGAAGCATAAGCAAACTAATCCTTCCCAAATGGTACATAGTAATTAAAGATTAACAATTAGATCAATGATCTGTGGCCAAAGACCACCAGGATCACCTGTAGTAAAAAAAAAGTTAATTTTTTGATTTGTCAAAATGCGAGTGAACACACATTGTGGAAAACCATGGAGTGTCTTAATAAGATTGTGTTAAAAAGGACTTATTATAGGACTTGGGTGTGGGTTAAGTGATTTTGAGAAGGGATCAAGGAAGTAGAATTTGCTTTGTACCAGGTTAGATATTGTCAGGAATTTGGGGTAATTCCATGATTAATATCTTAATAATTCTTATTTAGGAATTAAGAAGACAAAGCAAGGCTGAAGCTGTAATTGATTTTTTTAAAAAAGCAGCAGTCACTCATAATCAGTCAAAGAGGGAGAGAGCTGATCAGTCAGAGAGGGGGCTAGCTGGTCATTTTGGTCGTTTGGACAATGGTCTTCTTAGTCTTGCTCTAGTAGAGTCACTGAATGGCCTTGCCTGATGGTGTCCTGTGAAATGTTTACGTTCAATAGAAGAACACTGTGGCCTAGCTCTGAGTCCCGGGTCGTATCCTTGTGATACCAAGGCCTGTCTCGTAATGACCAGTCAGCTCCCAGATGTCAGGGGCTGTTTTCCCATCTCCTTAAACATATTAGCAAACTTAAAAGTCTTTCAAATAAATAATAAAATAATGAAGCTGTAAGTCCATCCACTTACCAATAAGCACAGTGTTCCCACTGTGCCAAGCATAATAATATATGTTGAGTCAGAAGAAGAAAAAGAAAAAAAAAAGGAGGAAGAGAGTGAGGAGAAGGAGGAAGCAGCAAAGTAGGAACAGAAAAAGAACAAAGGATGGGGCTTTCAAAGGAGTAAAGAGTAGAGCTGGTGAGGAGCTGCCTGAAATGACCCCAGCGACCCCTGACTCTTGACATTCGCATGTTTATGCAGTCCTCTCTGGGAGTGTGGGCTGGACTGCAGGACTTGCTTCAAATGATTAAAACACGACAAAGGTGTTAAGATGTCACTGTCAGTAGTAGCTTATAAAAGACTATGACTTCTGTCTTGCTTGCTGTCTCTCTGTCTCTCTTTCTCTCTCTCTCTGATTCTACTTGTGTGCTTTCTCTGATGAAGAAAGCCACCATGTGTAAGCTTCTGTATGGAGAGTCTCACATGGCAAGGAACTGAGGGACATGTCCCACTGCCAGCCGGCATGGACTGAAGCCCTCAGTTCACCAGCCCACCAAGAATTGAATCCTGCTAACAACCATGTGAGTGGGCTTGTAAGGACATCATCTCCTCGTCAGGCCTTGGGATAACAACAGCTGCTGGCTAACACCTTGATTGCAGCCTGTTAAGGAACCTCGAGATGGAGGACCCAGTTAATCCGCACCTGGATTCTGATCCAAAGAAACTGCAATAAGAAATGTGGTTGTTTTAAGCCGTTGAGATTGGGGATAATTTGTTACCCAGCAACAGATAACCAGCAGCAAATTAGGGCAGGGTAAGAGTGAGGTGAGTGAGGAATCTAGGGCACGGATTTTAAGAAGGTACTTTCTTGCCAGGCAGTACAGGTGTTTCACTCATCCTGGTCCAGCTGTGCAGAAGATATATTTAACAATAAAGCATTAAAGTGAGATTGCAAGACAAATGGCTTGAGCTTTGATGATAGATTTATTAAGCTACTATATATTACACGTACTTTGTGATAGTTCAATCCCTTGATAACCAATGCCCAAATTACAATTAGTACTCAAGGATTTCAGCTAACAGTGATGACTAGACAGATAAAAGAGGAAATATTAGATTTTATACAGTACTATATAAACTCGTTTTAGGGAAATTCAGAAAATTATGTTCTTGAGGGTAGGAGGTGGAAGGCACAAGAAAGAGAACTCTTTGTTGCTTAAATGTTATGAAATATTTGCTATAAGAAAGCTTTTTAGTAATATCTTATATACACTGATTTTAGTCCTAATCTCCCCCAATACCCTGCCAGGCAGGAAGGAGACAGAGAAAGGATAAAAGCACTGACGTGAAATACAAATGCACTGCAAGGCACAGCAGGAACGGCATGAATGAGTGAGTCATTTAAGCAGAACCTCCTGTGTGCCAGAAGCCAGCTTGTGGAAAAAAGCAGTTTTTAAGGACTTCAAGATAAAAAAACTAAATTATGTTCAAATATCAGATCAGGAAGTGATGGGGAGGTAAAAGAAAAGTAAAAAAGACTGAAATTTTATGATATTTTATTAGAAGTTAATTTCAGTTTTAAGTACTTTAAAGCACAAAAGTGAATTATTGCTTTTGTAGTACAATATATCGATAAAAATACATGCCATTATTGAGTAGGCTTAACAGCTCATTATTAAAATTCAAATTATAGAAATTTCAACAAACCTTAGATTAATTGTTCAGTTTTAACGTGTATCTGAATCCCTTGGGGGAAATTGTTAAAAAATAGATTCTAATTAAGTTATGTTTTGGGTGAGGGCTATGACTGCATTTTAACAATCTCCCAGATATTATCTTTCTACTGAGCTCTCAGGTGACCACACTTTTCTTAAATTAAGATATCATTGACTTATTATATTAGGTGAATAATGTTACATTCAGGTGTACAACATAGCGATTCTATATTTATATACCTTTTATGTGATCATGATACGTCTAGAGACCTAGCAACCCTGTGTCATTGTACAAAGTTATTCTAACATTACCAGCTGTATGCCTTATGCTATATATTTTATCCCTGTGACTTATGTATTTTTAACTGGAAGTTTGTACCTCTATTCCCCCGTGTTACCCATCCTCCTGCTCACTTCCCTCTGGCTACCATCAGATCTTAGAACTTGAGTTATAAAGTCTTAGGACAATGTTCTTTGACATGTGGTTCCTGGACAAGCAGGATCGACATCACCTGGAAACTTATTAATGCAGATTCTCAGGCCTCACTGTAGACTATGGAATCAGCGACTCTGGATAATGAGCAGCAATTGCCTACCTATCAAAGCCTCCAGGTGATTCTGAGACATGGAAAGTTCTGAGTACCACCGTCTTAGAAGCAAGGTTTCTGAACCAGAGGTATAAGTCAGATGCTCCTGTGGTATTTTAAGAAAGGGTTAAGTCCTCAGTTCTGGAGAACCTGATCAAGTTGGTTGGTGGTAGAGCCTGAAAAAATTTCTGAAAAGTATCCTTGGCTCAGTGGTGGTAAGAACAGGCGGGGTGGGGGAGAGAGAGAGAGGAGAGAGACAGTTGTAGAGCAATTGCAGAGAAACTCAGTGACTTACCCAAGGTCTGAGAACCAGAGGATAAGATTGTCCTAATTCTCATAGAAGTTCTTTCCCTGGCACTTTAAGAGGATACCAGAGGACTTAAAATAATCCAAGATAGTCTTATGTGAAATGGATGTGATCTCAGTGTGATGTTTTCTTTTCCTCTTGAGGTAAGATTGAAAAAACAGTCGCCCATTCTGAACTGTTGTCTGAAACATAGCCAACCCCAAGGCCTGCATTAGTCACTTAATTACATTCCTTTTAGGAGTTTCATGTGAAAATGAAGATGTAGAAACTGAAGAATTTCTTGAAGCAGAGGTGTGATAACCAACTGGGCAAAGCTTTAAAAGCATAATGAGTATAATATATATGCTAAGATCCCAAGTGCACGGATACTGTAAATACTTCCTTAAATGTTGTTTCTTTACTGATAAAAGTGTTTTTAAAATAGGTTACTTTTAGAATTGATGCTTTCTTTTCTCTTTTTTCTAGAATTACTTATTACATTTCTTCAGTGTATTTCTTTCTAATTTCTATATTTTATAACTTTTCTAGTTTAAAAAATTTTTGATCAGCCTATATATTTTTATTACTATGTAATGAAGCTATGTATCTAAAGCAAAATCCTTTTAGAAAGCTCTTATCCTTAGAAAAGAAAACATTTTGACAAGTATCTATCCACTGCATGCCATTCACATATATGTATACATGCATGTGTGTATGCATGTGCATGCATGTGTGTGTGTTAGAGACACACACACATACCTTATTATGTGTGAATAATAAGAGAATTCACACATCAGAAATATTTAATAGTACCCAGAACTCTTCTGGAATCCAATTCCAGTGGCGTGTCTCTGTGCCCTTTAGGGAGATGTGACGAGGATTTAGGGGGGTGTCCAAGTTCCTTCAGTTCATAGACAGTAATTCTGAATTTGAATGATGCTGTCCTGCTAACTGGCTTTAAAAATAGGTGGAAAAACTTTGAATTTTTACACTGAGTGGTGACAGTGAATGATGGCAAGGAGGCTAACCATGCTGCAGTGAGAGAGAGAGAGAGAGAGAGAGAGAGAGAGAGAGATCTGGCAAAATGCTGGATTGGTCCCCAAATGGCACACCTTTGACAAACACTTAAGGAAGGAATCATTCAGGAAATGGGATGGAAGAAAGGATGCCCTCTGGGCATGTGGCTCTCACTATGAAGTGACAGAGGTTACTATTCCCAGGGAACAGTAGCAGATGGAGGGAGCTAAGAGCAAGTCAGTCCAGGGCTTTGAAAATACTCGTTGAAAGGTCTGTTTGTTAAAAAATGCACTCCTCTTAGAATGCTCAGCCGGAAAGAGCAACATGCATTCTCAAATTAATATTGGAAATTGTCTCTAACTGGAGAAAGGAAGACAGAAGACTACAAATTAAGCAAAAAAAAAAAAAAAAAGCAAGAGTTTAACTAAACAAAGTGAAACTGTTTTTGGTGGAAGCAGAGTTCTTGTGGTATCACAAGGAAAAGAATTTCTTGAAACCCGCATGGGAAGATAGGGTTTCATGGTAAACTTTATTGATGATGTAAAATTAAGGGGTTACCCTCCTGACTTTCCAATGTCTTATCTACGTCCATGTTGCCATGGGAAAGTTCCAGTCTTGTCTTCAGTAGGGCCAGGATAAAGGCCATTGCCCAGAGTTTTTGCTTCATATTAAAGTCCAGTCCAGTCCAGCATCTGACTAGTTCAGCGTGTGCTTCCAGCTTCAGCCCATTCCTGTGCTGCAGCATCCAGGCTCCCTCCTGGAGCCTGTGCGTGGAGTTCAGGCAGCCTTGGGCCATGGGAATGGTAGGGCCACATGGCCACGGAGAGAGCAGGCGAGTGCACTGTGAGTGCAGCCCATCAGGTGAGAAAGAGAGAGGGATTCTTTGTTCTCTTGGAATTATATTAGCTAGGGCTTGGAAAAGACCAGAGGCTTTTTCAAAATGACCAAGCAACTTCCCAAGCTTTTGCGGGCTTTGGATGAGTCCACCCCCTCGTTAGACCTCTTCGGTCATGCCCTGGGAAGTGGGGAGTGTTCATCCCCTCAGCGGAGCAACACTGTAATGCCTTGGGTGTGAAGCTTAGCTCTCTGGCTAAGCAAACAGACTCATGCTCCCCATTTTGTTAAGCACAATGTCTAGGTCTGTTTGCTCCCCCCTTTAAAAATTAATAATTAGTTAAGTCCCGATGGTAACAAAACCATGAAACGTAGGCCAAAGGCATGGTTTGTGATCAGGGAGGATGGAGAGGAAGGAGAGCTGTAATAAAGAGTTTGAAATGTTTCTTTGATGGATGGTCTGGTTTTATTTCTGGGGTAAATTTCATGCTTTGTAGAAGACTGTTTCCCAACCAGAGATAAGCATGGTAGTCACACTGGGTAGCTTTTTTTCAATCCCAGATTTACATTAAGTCCCAGGTCTTGCATCTTGGCATGTGTGTTTTGTGCTTTAATAAAAGTTTCTCAATAAATTTGAAGCCCTTCCTTGGCTAAAACGCACCATCCAATAGGAAGGGATGCACAACATACCTATTAAAAAAAAAAAAAAACATTTATTTTCCTTACACTTAACATTTGATTCACCCTTCTAACAAATTTTTAGGCGTACAGTACAGGACCATTGACTGCAAGTATAATGTTGTACAGCAGGTCTGCAGATCTTTCTCAGGCCTGCACAAAATAGCTTCCTCTACCCTGATCGTGGTGGTACGGGGTGAGAGTTCCTGATTATATTTCCTGGAAAGAGCCCGGAATCCAGCTATGCTGTCACGCAGGGGGTTATTTAGTGAAAATTATAAATGAAATAAGTAAGTATGATTTTTTTTCTTGCTATGTTGTTCACTGAAGAGCAAGAAAAACAAAAATCTTCTGCTGCAATCTTATCATGGTTTCTGGGAGTCCAGAAAAATTCTTTAGTGTTATAAGATGCAACATAGAAACTTGATCCTTACCTTTCTGACTGACAGAAGGGCTGGAGGAAGAGAGAAAAGAAATAGAATTGCTACATACAAAGAATTTAATGTTTTCTAAGCAACAGAAACAAAATATATGCCTAATCATTTCTTTTCAAGCTTTCATTCATATTTGGATGCCCAGCTCACAGAGAATGAGGTTTTATTTAAGGGCTCAGGACACTCAGTCTTGGTCTTTAAAATGAGGCTTGAAATGCTCCCAGCATCTTGTCTGTTCAACACACAGAGGTATGACTCAGTGACACGTGGCAGAGCATCTATCCCCTCTAGTTTGTACTTCATATATTTTTAAAATTATAAAGTGTTGTGTTTATAATTTAGTGTGATATTAAAAGTCTTCCTTTGAAATGAGTTGGGGACCCCGGAGAGGTCAATTACATACAAATTACTTTATCATGTGCTTCCTGCTTCTCACCCTAGACTCACCATAGACTCCTCAATGAAATTTGTGAATTATTAATCATTTGAAAGACCTAATATCTGGATAAATTTACACCTGGTCTGAATGACTACACCACAGATTTTATATTCACCACATGGAGATTGATGTCCCTGAAATTCAGGCCTAAAACATTCACGTACTGTATTTCTCTCTATGCACATATTTCCAAATAATATTTTTAATATTTGGTCATAATAGTTTTATATCTAAAGAATAGACGTGGTATATAAAAATATCCATGCACTATTTTTAGGCATAGAGAGTTTGTATGACAGGCACATAAAGATTCTTAAATACATAGATTTATAGGTACATAGGTGTACATAGATACACAGATGTATAAATAGATAGGAACATTACTGAGTTGTCTCTGTGTGGGACATAAACTAGTAACTTCTCTTCACCAAACCCAGTGGCAAGGGATGTCCCGACCACCGTGCTTCCTCCGTAGTGTGTGTCTCCTGGAAGGAGCTCTTTACCGGTGGGGGACAGAAAGTCACTGTCAGTGGGAGCTGTGGAACTCCTGTTTCCCTCCTTCTGAGCCCCATGTGTGGACTTTCCCTGTGCTTCTTTGGTGGGGGCAGGGTGAAGGGAGGATGGGGCATGCTCATGCCCAGCAACTAACTGCCTGGGACTAGATGAATAAGTTCAAGTGAAGTGGTAGGAATAGGTAAACTATTTCCACCTCAGCGTGACTCTATGTAGTTCAGTTTCACTGGCAATACAGTTGATAGTTTGATCTCATCTTTTTCTAATATCTACTTTTAATTACTTTAATACTTGGATGGAGAAGAAGGTGATTAATTTCCCTCCACTATCTCTCATTAAAACAAGTTCCTTAAAAACAGATTATGCTCCTATTTCAAATTAAGAAACAGTTAAGATTTTGATACAACCACGTTCAGCAGGGATGGTCTATCATTTCAATCTCAAATAGAAATACAATTTAAATGAACAGTGTGTATTACATGGTCTCTTGAGCTTTTCCCACTAATCATTTGTTCAATGCTTCATAATATCTTCCTTGTTTCAGTTTTTAGCTTCTTTATTAACTGGCTACAGAGTTGTTAACTGGACTGCAATTAAATTATGTACTTTTCTGTTTGAAGACTGTCTTGCAATTTTTGGACAAATGAGAGGAAAGTGCTTGAAATTGTTGTGTTACCTCCTGTGTATTTTCATCACTGGCCACAAAAGAGGATTATTAGAATTTTCTCGTAAATGCTCCATCTTTTTGCTCCTTGCCTGCTTCTTGTGAGCCAAATTTTAGCCAACCGAAAAGGAGGGATTATAGTATGGCATGGTCTGGGGAGCCAGTCTTTGTGTGAAAAAGCCCAACTTTGCTACTTACTAGTTCTTTAGCTCTGACTGTGAGTTATTCTGTCTGTCCTTAGCTTTCTAACCCATAAAATGGGAAGAATAACATAAACCTTGGTTGTCACACAAAATTGAACAGAATTTATTTTTCTTCTCTGCTTATAGTGTTTCTGTGTGTCTAATTTAGAGACTACATTCCTAATACTTCACATCTTATTATAATTTTTGGAGTGTCTCTTTGGCTTATGATAAATATCTTTTCTCCCGAGGCTTCATACCACAGGAGTTAACCATGAAATGCCATGTCTGTATTCATGTCTCAAAACCACTGGTCATTGATTGTTAATGCAGGGCAAACAAGCATCTAAACCAATTATTTCTTTTTCCTGGGACTTTGAAACTGGCAGTCACTGGAGTGAGTCATTTTGATGTCAGGACCGTAGATACAACATGAGATTCCTGGAGCTACTAAAGTATGTGCCCTTCCTGAAACATGAAGATGCACTGTCCGTGAGCATCGGGGATACCGTACGTTAGGGTGAATAAGAGCACAGAACCAAGAGGTAGGCTGTCCAGGTTTGCTTCCCAGATCTGTCACTTATTAACTTGTGACCTGGAAAGATGTAACTTCTCAGTTATACATCAATACAATCTTATATACAATACAAAAGATTGTATTGATGTATAAAAGGCATATAATAGCTGTAAATACCTTATAGAACCTACAGGAGAATGAAATAAGGTAATTATGTAAAAAATTTAAAGTAGTGCCTGAAACACAGTAGATACCCTTCAAGTGGCAGATATTTGTAGGATTCTGGGAAATATTCCAGCCTTCTTCCAATGACCAGCCTCTGCTCTTTTACCTTTATTTTTAAGTAAACCATCATTTTTGTTGTTGGTGGTTATAACCAAACGAACCTCAGTTAGAATCCTGGGGAGTCTGTCTTTGTTATTTTGTTTGAACCACTTCAGCTTATGCGGTGTAGACAGGTTTACTGCCAACGGAAAACCATGCAGGTGAAGGAGGAAAATCAGTTCATCACAAAATTTAGTTGGCTAAACATTGATAGCTTTGTTCTCATTCTTCATCAGTTCAAAACAATGAGTTCAGTTTTTAAACTGAATGACCTTTTTTAATGAATGAACATATATTTTGTGATTTATAAAATATAAGCATACATCTTACAAATAAATCCATTTGTCTTTAATAACAATATGAACATCATTTATCGAGTGCTTTTTACGTGTCAGGCCATTTGTTAGGTACTGGAGAGATAGGGGGAGGAAAAATATCTCTGCCCTCATTTGGCTTCAATTTGAAGGAGAAAGAAGAGACAAATCATTTATTTAGAATAATAGCAGGTGATGATAAGTGTCAGATAATGAAGAATACTAAGGCAGGGTAGAGGGTAATGTTCAGGTGCTTGCCAACAAAACCAGGAAAGCTTCTTTGAAGAAGTGTCATTGGAACAGCTAACTGGCACTGAGGTAGGTGTCAATAAGCCTCACTTCATAGATGAGGAACCTGGCCCTTGTTTGCCACAGGTCACAGAGCCAGGAAGTGGAGGAATTAGGCAGTTGGGCTCCAGAGTTGACCCTATTAAAAATGACTCTTCATTTTCCAGTGAGAACAGAAAGTGGTAACATTATTAAGTTTATTTTTCCCTTCTTTGCTGTGTAGTTTTTATAACACCTACTTTCTCTTTTTTAAAAAGATTTTATTTATTTTTAGAGAGACGGTAAGGGAGAGAAAGAGAGAGAAAGAAACATCAGTGTGTGGTTGCCTCTCAAGCACCCCCACTGGGGATCCAGCCTGCAACCCAGGCATGTGCCTTGACTGGGAATCAAACCAGCGACCCTTAGGTTCTCAGGCCGGTACTCAATCCACTGAGCCACACCAGCCAGGACATAACACCTGCTTTTCTTACTCTTCTGCCTCCATTTCCCGTTTGAGATCTGGTACACTTTTTGAATATATATTCTAGAACAGAATACCAGTTTTGCTAGCTTTGCTGGCAGTGAATTTTACCATGTGGTCTACTTTGTTTTCATTTTCCTTTTAATACATTATAAATAACTGAACGACACATCTAAAGGGCAGCTAAACAAATCACTAAATGATTTTGCACACTTGCTGGGTTCCACATAACATAATCTTTGACTTCAGAAGTTTTTAATGTATAATTTATTAAATAAGTCAAGGTTCAAAACAGTCACCAATTATGTAGCCCTTTAACTCAGCAGGGAATAGCGTTGGCTTTTCCAAATGTATTCTATAGAACAAAAAGGGAACTATAAATTCATCAAAGAGTTACTTGTTTATTTTTAATAAATATCAATTCACTGGGAATATGGATTATATTACTTTTTTACAGAATGCATCCTCTGTAAAATATGGCATTGTGAACCATTATAAATAGAGGTTAAGGTAAAAGGCGATTGAGCTAAAAGAATATGTTGCTTGCTTAAATGCTTTCAGGTTATAAATGGCAGCTGAGTCTGCTTATTAGTGCATTGCCTTTTCTTTATATTACTGCAGGTAGAAATGAGCAATTACCAAGAACCTCCATGAACGTCCTTCATATGGCTGGATTTTTCATCCTTCATCACTCAGACATGTTCAGCCTGTGGCCCACAAGCCACATGCAGCCCAGGATGGCTATGAATGTGGCCCAGTACAAAATCGTAAATTTACCTTGCTCATCACTTTTTGTTAGTGATTGTGTATTTAATGCGTGGCCCAAGACAACCCTTCTTCTTCCAGTGTGGTCCAGAGCTGCCAGAAGGCTGGACATTCCTGCTTTCATATATATGTATTTTTTACTCTAGGGGTCTTCACTTAGACGTTAAAGGTATAGCTTTGAGGTATCGCCATTTAATATGATTACAGTAATTAGAAGAAATGATAACGATAGCTTTCCGCATTTCAGTATCTATTACAAGTTCAGTGATTCGTCTTTACAAAACTCTCTAGGTAAGTATGTATTGTTAACCTTGCTGAAGAAATTGAGACAGCCGGGGTAAATGATATGCTCAAAACTACACCTCCAATGTGTATGCGTTAGGGTTGGGAAGGGGGTTTGTTCTGTGTCAGAGTTCATGCCCTACCTTCTGGTTGCCTGCGGAGTCACAAATACGTAGTGTTTTCACAGCTAACATTGCCATGTAGTAGTAGTTAAGAACTTCATTTGTAAAATCAAAGCTGACCTCAACTAGAGGCTCTTCAGTAAAACGCGTCACTTCTCTGATCTGTTTCTCTATCTCTAAAGTAAGAACAATAGTAGCGCAAACTGCATAATATGACTGTAAGAATGAACAGCATGGTGGTTGCTGGGGCTTGGGGAGTATAAGGGGACTAAATGCCAATGGGAAAAATGTATCATAAAGATTAAAAAAAGAGTTAAGTGAAAGAATGCCTGCAAAACAGTAAGTTCCTAACATATTTCTGTAAACATTGTGATTACAATGATTTTAACAATTCTTATGATCTGATGTTCTGATGGAGGAACATGTCAGATAGTTGCAAATACCATTGAGCCGATAGGCTGTTCTCTGGTACTGCATAGGTCGGCCATAAAATGTTAGCACTTACCTTTCTCCTAGGACAGGGGCCATCACAAAGCAGGGTTTAAAAATGCGTGACCCACGTGTTGTGGCTGTGTTGTTATACTTTTCCTTTACAGAGTTTTTAGAAAGTTGTATTGGAATTTGTTTGTGTTGCCCCATTGACGCTTAGTTTGACTACCTGGTCCCCATCTGAAAGCTCACCATTTAATTTAAACGATTTAATCATTAATGCATGTCTATTTTATTTTTAAATTTTAGTATATTTTATTGATGATGCTATTACAGTTGTCCCATTTTTTTCTCCCTTTTATTCCCTTCCACTCTGTGTGCTCTCTCCCACCACCCTTCCTCCACCTTAGTTCATGTCCATGGGTCATATATAAGTTCTTTGGCTTCTCCATTTCCCATACTATTCTTAACCTCTCCCTGTCTGTTTTGTACCTACCATTTATGCTTCTTATTCCCTGTATCTCTTCCCCCCATTCTCACCCCTTCCCCTCCATGCTGATAACCCTCCATGTGATCTCTATTTCTGTGAATCTATTCCTGTTATAATTGTTTGCTTCGTTTTTGTTTTTGTTTTTCAGGTTCAGCTGTTGATAGTTGTGAGTTTGTTGTTATTTTACTGTTCATAGTTGTGATCTTTTTTTTTCTTACATAAATCCCTTTAACATTTCATATAATAAGGGCTTGGTGATGATGAGCTCCAGTAACTTGACCTTATCTCAGAAGCACTTTATCTGCCCTTCCATTCTAAATGATAGTTTTGCTGGATAGAGTATTCTTGGGTGTAGGTCCTTTCCTTTCATGACTTCAAATACTTCTTTCCAGCCCCTTCTTGCCTGCAAGGTTTCCTTTGAGAAATCAGCTGACAGTCTTATGAGAACTCCTTTGTAGGCAACTGTCTCCTTTTTTCTCGATACTTTTAAGATTCTCTCCTTATCTTTAATCTTGGCTAATGTGATTATGATGTGCCTTGGTATGTGCTTCCTCGGGTCCAACTTTTTGGGAGTCTCAGAGCTTCCTGGGCTTCCTGGAAGTCTATTTCCTTCACGAGCTTGGAGAAGTTTTCCTTCATTATGTTTTCAAATAAGCTTTCCATTTCTTGCTCTTTTCTTCTCCTTCTGGCACCCCTATGATTCGGATGTTGGGATGTTTAAAGTTGTCCTGGAGGTTCCTGAGCCTCTTCTCATTTTTTTGAATTCTTGTTTCTTCATTTTGTTTTAGTTGAATGTTCATTTCTTCCTTCTGCTCCAAACCATTGATTTGAGTCCCAGTTTCCTTCCCTTCATTTTTGGTTCCCTGCACATTTTCCTTTATTTCACTTTTCATAGCCTTCACTTTTTCTTCTATTTTGTGACCATACTCGACCATTTCTGTGAACATCCTGATTACCAGTGTTTTGAACTCTGCATCAAAACAGGTAGGTTGGCTATCTCTTCATCTCTTAGTTGTATTTTTTTCTGGAGCTTTCATCTGTTCTTTTATTTGGGTCATATTTTTTTGTCTAGGCATACCTGTTATGTAGTAAGGGGTGGATCCTTAGGTATTTGCCAGGCGGGGCAACCCACGTTGGGAGAGGGGTCCGAGAGGGAACAATGCCTCTTGCTTAGCTCTCGGCTGGCTTTCAGTCACTTCTCCTGCTACCCACAAGCAAATTGGGCTCTTCTGGTGCTGATTCCCAGGTGGATGGTTTTGTGTACATTCTAGGCCCCTGTCAGTCTCTCCAATAAACTCTTCCATGAGGCTGGGGAGTTTCTCCTGCTGCCTCAAGCCTCACAGGTTTTTTCAGTCAGAGGTTTTGAGGCTTTATTTCCCCACGCTGGAACCCTGGGTTCTGCAGTCTGTCTCACTCCCCAGTTGTTCCTCCTGGTTTATCCTCACGCAAATGTGGGATGGCCTACTTCACCAGCCACCGTCTCACTCACCCTGGTCCCCCCATCTGTCCCCTCCTGCTGATCTGGGTGAATGTTTCTTCTTTAACTCCTTGATTGTTGGACCTCCACACATTTCGATTTTCTGGCAGTTCTGGTTATTTTTCGTTTTTAAATTTGTTGTCCCTCTTTTGTTTGTGCTAGGAGGCAAAGTCTACCTATGCCTCCATCTTGGCTAGAAGTTCATTTATAAATATTTAAATGAATTTCAATTCATCCTACTTCATTCAAGAGTTGTTCTGAAAGGGTCTCCTCTGCCAAACTCTAAGTTGAGGATATTAAAATGAGTAAGTCACTTTTCTCTTTAAGTAGTGCTTTTCATATTCTGATGAATATTTTAATCACTTGAGAAATGTTATTAAAATTCACATTTTAACTCAATTGGCATTTTTAACAGGCTTCCAGCTGCTGCTGGTCTCTGGGTCATACTTGGAGCAGCAGCATCTCCAGGAGCTTCAAGCTGTATCTGTACTCAGATGTGAGTACAGACAATAGCTGTGGATCATATACAATGTTATACAAATAAGGGAATGAACAATACTAGGTATAATAGAGATGATTAGGAAGATATTGTTGAAAAGTTAAAGTACAATTTTGCCTGAATATCAAACCACATTATACTAATATAACCATATAACTTCAAAATGACAATGCCCAGTTTGACTTCTGATGCATTTATGTGTCTCTGTTACTTCCGAGTAATGCTCTGTTTGGGATGAATAAACACTATGAATCTTTGTCCTCACAGGTGTCCTTGGCCAATCTGTGCCTGCCATCTTCCAATATACAATTCCTAATAGGCAAATACCTTCTAAGAAATTTACATTAAAATCTCACCCCACTGGCCAGCCTCAGTAATTTTAGTACAGCAGGTCCTTAAATAGTCAATTCATTTCCTTCAACACTGTTTTATTGTAACTTTGATGACATACTGTAGGAACTTAATTCCTGTTTACATCAACTAGCTGTGGTAAAATGGCCTTTCACTTAAAGTTGCACAACCTATGGATGGCAGCAAGTGAGAACTTACTGTAGAGTACCTTTGAGAGCATTCATCTAATTTTGATATATTTTCAGTCTTGTATAACATTTTACCTGACTCTTGACTTTCAAGTCCAGCATCATTGTGAAAGTAGATCTTAGAGAAATTTGAGTGTGAGATGCGGCATGACAGAAGCAGTACATAATGTCCAGAG
>PVJI01014757.1:0-43166 GCA_004026765.1 Micronycteris hirsuta
AAGCACTTTATCTGCCCTTCCATTCTAAATGAAAACTTTGCTGGATAGAGTATTCTTGGATGTAGGTCCTTGCCTTTCATGACTTGGAACACCTCTGTCCAGCCCCTTCTTGCCTGTAAGGTCTCTTTTGAGAAATCAGCTGACAGTCTTATGGACATTCCTTTGTAGGTAACTGTCTCTTTTTCTCTTGCTGCTTCTAGGATCCTTTCCTTATTTTTGATCTTAGGTAATGTAATTATGATGTGTCTTGGTGTGTTCCTCTTTGGGTCCAACTTCTTTGGGACACTCTGAGCTTCCTGGACTTCCTGAAAGTCTATTTCCTTCACCAGCTTCGGGAAATTCTCCATCATTATGTGTTCAAATAAGTTTTCAATTCCTTGGATTTCTTCTTCTCCTTCTGGCAGCCCTATGATCCGTATGTTGGGCCGTTTACAGATGTCCTGGAGGTTTCTGAGCCCCTCTTCCGTTTTTTGAATTCTTGTTTCTTCATTCTTTTCTGGTTGGATGTTTTTTTCTTTCTGCTGGTCCACTCTGTTGATTTGAGCCCCAGTTTCCTTCTTATCCCTATTGGTTCCCTGCAGATCTCTCCTCATTTGTTCAAGCAATTTTGATAATTTTTCGTCGAATTCTGTTAGCATCCTTATTACAAGGGTTTTAAACTGTGCATCTGATAGGTTGGCTATCTCTTGGTCGGTTAGCTCTGGAGCTTTGATCTGTTCCTTTCTTTGGGCCATTTTTTTTCCCTCAGTGCGCCTGTTACTGTAAGGGGGGTGGAGCCTTGGGGTTCACCTGGGCAGGGAAACTCAAGGTAGTTGTGCTGTGACGTAGCCTGTGGGGGCAGGACCTCAGAACACAATGGCGCCTGCTCCGTTCTCCGCACCCACACCACCTCCTGCAAGCAATTTGAGCCCCTCTGCGCTGGCTCCGGGGGTTGCTCCGGGATCAGTGGATGGGCTGCACAGCTCCAATCCCCCACGGGTCTCCCCAGCGAACTCTCCTGTGAGGCCGGGAGTTCCTCCTGCCGCCGACTCCACCCCCACAGGTGCTCTCAATCTGCGCCTATGGGTTGTGCTCTGCTTTCTCTCCCAGTCCATCTGCCCGCGAATGTGGACCTGCGCAGTCCACCAGTCTCAGCCCCGCTGGGTTCGGATGAGCCGGGTGCTGGCCTTGCTTTGGTCCGGCACCCCCGTCTCGGTGTGCTGCAGCCCCGCAGGAACCGCCCCTCCAACCGCGGACCTGCTGTCTGCTCACCAGCTCGCTGCGGAGTCGCTGAGCGCTCTCCCTCTGCCCTGCTCCTCCTGGCTCACCAGACTGGATGAATGTATCTTCTTTAATTCCTTGGTTGTCGGACTTCCTCTCAATTCAATTTTCTGTCAGATCTGGCTGTTTTTGGTTGTATAAATTTCTGATTTTTTCCTTGTTTGGTTGTGCGAGGCGGCACGGCGCATTCACCTATGCAGCCATCTTAGGAAGTGTCTCTTCGCTTTGTTTCTATTTCCTACTCTTATTATTTTTCCTCCCTCTTTTCACTCAAAATCATTGTTCCCTCTTTTAGTCACCTCATATTCCCTTTGTCCTATCTTATAATATTCTTAATCTCTCTTCACCTTTATTAATGTTTGCTCAATTGCTGTTGATATTGACAATGTGGTAGGGTTTTTTTTTTTTTTTTCCTGGCATGGGTTTGGCTTTCTAGTAATATTGCTTTGTTACCCAACACCTGTACAACAACACATAAGATGAGGCACGAGTTGTGACTTGCAGTCAGCTCAGCTGGAGGGGAGAATCCACAAATGAATGAGACACCAACAAACAAAGCCCAAGCACAACAAAAGAGCCCACACAAACTGAAAAAAGGGCAACCCTAGAGCATCGAGAGCAGGAGATCAAAGAGACTGCACCAGTGAGTCCCACAGAACTCCTACCATAAAAGTCCACCCCATGAAGACAGACAGACAAAGCAGAGCATCCTGAGATCCAGAAGCAAACAAAAAGTCACCTAAAATGGGGAGATAAAGAAAGAACCCCAAATCGAAAGAAATAGAGGAATACTCAGGAAAAGAGCTAAATGAAATTGAGGCAGGCAATCTAGCAGACATAGAATTAAAAAAAAATGGTTATAAGGATGCTCAAGGAACTCAGTGACAACTACAAGGAACTGAGTGGAAACTATAGCAACATGAAAAAGGAAACAGGAACTATGAACAAGAATCAGGAAGAAATGAAGAGTACAATATCTGAAATGAAAAATACACTAGAAGGAATTAAAAACAGGCTGGACGAAGCAGAGGGCCAAATCAGCAAGCTGGAAGACAAGGTAGAAAGAACTACCCAAGCAGACCAATAAAATGAAGTAAGACATAAAGAGAATGAGGATAGTTTAAGGAAACTTCAGGACAACATGACATGTAATAACATTGGCATCACAGGAATATCAGAAAGAGAAGAAAGGAACAAAGGATAGGAAACTTGTTTGAAAACATGACAGAAAGCTTCCCTAACTAGGTGAGGGGAAAAGTCACACAAGCTCAGGAAGCACGGAGGGTCCCAATCAAGATGAACCCAAGGAGGCCTACTTCCAGACATATCATAATTAAAATGCCAAATGTTACAGGCAAAGAGAGAATCTTAAAGGCAGCAAGTGAGAAGAAACAGTAACATACAAAGGAGCTCTGATAAGGCTAGCATCAGATTTCTCAACAGAAACACCACAAGCCAGAAGAGATTGGCACAAAACATCCCACGTAATGAAAAACAAGGACCTACAACGAAGACTAACATCCAGCAAGGCTCTCATTTAAATTAGATGGTGAAATAAACAGCTTACCAGACAAATAAAAGCTGAAAGGGTATGTCTCCACCAAACAACCACTAAAGGGATGCTAAAGGGACTGCTGTAAAAAGATGAAAAAGAGACAGTGAGGGAGAGAGAGAGAAAAAGAGAGAGCAAGAGAGAGAGAAGTACACAGGTACAGGAATAATGGCAATGAATAAATACCTATTGATAATAACCTTAAATGTAAATAGATTCAAAGTTCCAATCAAAAGACATAGGGTAACTGAATGGATAAGAAACAATGATGTGCATATATGCTGTCTACAAGAGACTCACCTCAGAAAAAAAGATCTACACAGACTAAAAATGAAAGGATGAAAAAAAGACTCCAAGCAAATGGACATACAAAAAAAGTCAGTGTAGCAATTCTTATATCAGACAAAATAGTTTTCAGACCAAAGGCCATAAAAAGAGACAGAGAAGCACATTTCATAATAATTAAGGGAAGCATCCATTGAGAAGATAGAACCATGGTAAACGTATATACATCCAAAATAGGAGCACCCAAATATATAAGGAAAATCTTGGAAGACTTCAGGAAAGATATAGACAGCAACACACTTACAGTAGGGGATTCTAACACCCCACTGTCAACAATGGATATATCTTCCAAACAAAGAATCAACAAGGATATTGTGGCACTGAATGGCATGCTAGATTGAATGGACTTAATTGATATATACGGAACTTTTCACCCCAAAGAAGCTAAATACACATTCTTTTCAAATGCACATGGGGCATTTTCAAAGATGGACTACATGGTAGGACACAAAATAAGCCTCAACAGATACCAGAAAATTGAAATCATATCAAGCATTTTCTCAAATCACAGTGGCTTGAAACTAGAAACCAACCTCAAGGAAAAAACTCAAAACCATTCAAGTTTATGGAGACTGAATAGCATGCTATTAAACAATGAATGGGTTAATAATGAGATCAAGGAAGAAATCAAAAAGTTTCTGGAAACAAATGGAATTGAACACACAACAATCCAAAATCTATGGGACACAGTGAAT
The DNA here is from genome assembly GCA_004026765.1 of Micronycteris hirsuta. Classification (NCBI taxonomy): domain Eukaryota; kingdom Metazoa; phylum Chordata; class Mammalia; order Chiroptera; family Phyllostomidae; genus Micronycteris; species Micronycteris hirsuta. The sequence goes on from PVJI01014757.1 coordinate 3,853, forward strand.
GCAGTCCTGAGAGGGAAGTCCATAGCATTACAGGCTTACTTAAAAAGAAAAATTTCAAATAAACAACCTAACCTTACACCTACAAGAGCTACAGGGACACCAACAAAGCCCAGAGCATGTAGAAGGAAGGCAATAATCAAGATCAGAATAGAATTAAATGACATAGAGACTAAAACAAACAAACAAACAAATGATTCAAAGCATCAGTGAATCCAGGAGCTGGTTCTTTGAAAAGATAAACAAAATTGACAAACCTTTAAACAGACTAATCAAGAAAAAAAGAGAGGACACAAATAAATCAGAAATGAAAGAGAACAGATTACAACTGATGCCACAGAAACACAAAGGATTGTGAGAAATGATTATGAACAACTGCATGCAAAGAAATTTGACAACCTGGGTGAAATGGACCAATTTCTAGGAACATATAATCTTCCAAAACTGAATCAAGAAGAAGCAGAAGGCCTGAATAGACCGGTAACCGATAGTGAAATTGAAGCAGTAATGAAAAAACTCCCAGCACACAAAAAGTCTGCACTGGATGGCTTCACAGGTGAATTTTGCCAAACATTTTGGGAAGAGCTAACTCCTATCCTGCTCAAACTGTTCCAAAAACTTCAAGAAGAGAGAAGACTCCCAAACTCTTTTTATGAGCCAGTATTATCCTAATCCCCAAACCAGATAAAGACACACAAAGAAAGAAAACTACACGCCAATATCACTGATGAACATACATTATAAAATCCTCAACAAAATATTGGCAAACCAGATCCAGCAATACATAAAAAAGATCATACACTATGATCAAGATGGATTCATCCCAGGGTTGCAAGAATGGTACAATATTTGCAAATCAATAAATGTAACACATCACATAAACAAAAGGAAAGACAGAAGTCGCATAATCATATCAATAATGCTGAAAAATCATTTGATAGAGTATAGCACCAATTTATGATAAAACTGCTCAGCAAAATGGGAATAGAAGGAGCATACCTCAACCTAATAAAGGCCATATACAAGAAACCTAAGCCAGCATCATACTCAATGGGCAAAAACTAAAAGCCTTCTCCTAAGATCAGGAACAAGACAAGGGTGTCCACTTTTACCACTTCTATTTAACAAAACATTGGAAGTTTCAGCCACAATGATCAGACAAGAAAAAAAAAAAAGACATCCAAATTGGAAAGGAGGAAGCAAAACTGTCATTGTTTGCAGATGACATGAGAGTGTACATAGACAACCCCATAGGCTCCACCAAAAAACTACTTAACCTAATGAACAAATCTGGTAAACAGCAGGATATAAAGTCAGTATTCAGAAACTGAAGGCATTTTTGTATACCAACAATGAAATATCAGAAATAGAAACTAGGGAAAAAATCCCATTCATTATAGCAACAAGAAAAATAAAGTACCTAGGAATAAACTTAACCATGGAGGTAAAAGACCAGGACTCAGAATACTACAGAACACTGAAGAAAGAAATCAAGGAAAACAGAAATAAATGGCAGCATTTACCATGTTCTTGGGTTGGAAGAATTAATATCATTAAAATGTCCATAATACCCAAAGCAATCTATAGATTCAATGTAATCCCTACCAAAATACCAATGGCATATTTCACAGATATGGAAAAAATATTTCAAAAATTTATATGAAACCATAAATGACCCTGAATAGCTTCAGCAATTTTGAGAAAGAAGAACAAAGTAAGAGGGATCACAATACCTGATATCAAATTATATTAGAAGGCCACTGTAATCAAAATAGTCTAGTAGGGGCATAAGAACAGACACGTAGATCAATGGCACAGAATAAAGAGCCTATAAATAAACCCATGTCTCTATGGTCAATTAATATTTGACAAAGGAGTCAGAAGCATAAAATGGAGTAAAAATATCCTCTTCAATAAATGGGGCTGGGAGATCTGGACAGGTACATACAAAAAAGTTAAACTAGACCACCAACTTATTAGACCATCATACACCAAAATAACTCACAATGGATAAAAGACTTAAATATAAGTCATAACACCATAAAAGTCCTAGAGGAAAACATAGGCAGGAAAATTTCAGATATCCCACACAGCAATATCTTTGACAATAGGGCAAGGGACATAAAGGAAAGAATAAACAAATGGGACTTTATAAAATTAAAAAGCTTCTGCATGGCTAACGAAAACATCAGCAAAATGAAAAGGCAACCAACTGTATGGAAAAACGTATTTGCCCCTGATACCTTGGACAAGGGTTTGATCTCCAAAATATATAAAGAACTCATATGACTCAACACCAAGAAGACAAGCAATTCAATTAGAAAGTAGGCAAGAGACCTGAACAGACACTTCTCCAAGGAGGACCTACAGAAGGCACATAGACATACAAAAGAATGTTCAACATCACTAGCCATCAGAGAGCTGCAAATAAAAACCACAATGAAATGCAACTTCACACCAGTCAGAATGGCCATCATAACCAAATCAACAAACAACAAGTGCTGGGGAGATTGTGGAGAAAAGGGAACCCTAGTACACTTGGTGGGAAGGCAGATTGGAACAGCCACTGTGGAAAACAGGATGGAATTTCTTAAAAAAAAAAAAAAAACTAAAAAACGGAACTGCCTTTTAGTCCAGTGATCCCCCTCCTGGGACTATATCCTAAGAATCCTGAAACACCAATTCAAAAGAACCTATGCACCCCAATGTTCATGGCAGCATTATTTACAATAGCTAAGTGCTGGAAACAGCCTAAGTGCCCATCAATAAATGAATGGATCAAAAAACTGTTGTACATTTACACAATGGAATAATACACAGCAGAAAGAAGGAGCTCCTACATTTTATGACAGTGTGGATGGAAGTGGAAAATATTATGCTAAATGAAATAAGCCAGGTGGCGAAAGTCAAATACCATATGATCTCATGTATAAGTGGAACCTAATGAACAAAACAAACAAATGAGCATAATAGAACCAGAGACACAGAAATAAAGAACAAACTGACAGTGACCAGAAGAGAGGGGGATGAGGGAAAATGGGAGACAGAAGGGGAAGAGTCTAGTCAAGGAACATGTATAAAGGACCCATGGACTTGGACAACAGGGCGGGGACTAACTGAGGGAGCAGGGGATTGGGCATGGCAGAGGAGAGCAACAGGAGGAAAATTGGAACAACTGTAATTGAACAACAATAAAAAAACAAGGTAAACATATAATTTATTATCCAAAGTAGGAGAAATTTTAGAGTAAGCAGGACCCCATATTGTTAAAGATTTTATCAGAAATGAAGTGGTTTTAAAATATTTCTGTTCTTGTGAAAATCTCTTGTTGAATTCTTTGTAATGGAGAATAGAAGTCATCTAACATCAGCTAGACAAAAAAAAAAGGGACTTTTATTGTAGAAAAGACTAGAAAAGTTTTATCTATGACAAATAAATGTTGGGCTAGGGCAAGAAACATTTGCTTTGGTTTTATCTTAATAGACTTAACTCTAAGCCTATTAAGCCAGATCAGAAGAAACAGACCTGTTCTTCCTTACTAACTGGACAGTGGTTCAGAGAGTATCATACAGTGGAGAGAGAAAGAAAAGCCCTGAAAAGTTGATGACTGAGACAGCAGGAGTTTGTCAGTCCTGCAAAGGAAGAGCTTGTAGGAGAAAAGCAGTTGAGCACAGAAGGATTAGTCAAGATGGCAACATGGAATAGAAGGAACTGCTATTTCTCTCCTGTGTTTTCTTCTGAAGACATGGAACCATACACAAGACTGACTTTCTCGTAAGTGAGAAAGATCTGGAAGTGTTGCCCTCAGGAGAGGCTAAGGGGTTTCTTTAGCCCAGTGGGCAAAGTAAACATCTAAATTGAATTTTGATGGCAGAGTGTGAAATTGTTCACTTGATATTCCTTATGTGGCTTTCCCTGTTCATTCTATTTCTTTTTAGTTAACTGGTGGAAAACATAGCTGACCTACATGTCAGTTATTTTCAATAGAGCAAATTGGAAGTGGGGTAGGGATTTAGGTTAAGCAGCCAGTTTGAGCCTAACCTGAATATTAGAATCTCCTCAGGAGCCTATGCCTCACTCACTATGAGTCTTAATTGCTGTGGCCTGGGACATGGGTAACTCTAGTTTTAAGAAGGTTTCTCAGATAGTTCTGCTGTGTCTCCAGGCTTGACAACCACTGAGTTAGAGTATCTGACTATACAGCAATAGTTCATGAAATTAATTCACTGGGGAAGTAGTGTTAAGCCTACCTACGTTTACTTGAAGGTTTGTATTCATTAGCTTGGTTGTTTAGGTGCAGGTGTGCTGGTGCAGTTCTCCCAGCTTTTGTTGATCTGAACAAAACTTCATTTTGATTTCACTTTTAGAGGATAATTTCATTGAGTGTAGTACTCAAGGTTTTTTTTTTTTTTTATTACTTTTAAGGCATCGTTCCATTTTCTTCTTTATGTTTTTTTGTTTAGAAGTCAGCTGTGATAACTATCTTTGTTCTTTTATAAATAATGTGTTTCTCTCTCTCTCTAGCCTTATTTAAGATTTTCTCTTTCCCAGGCCAGACTGGTGATTGCCAGAGGCGAGGGGATTTGAGGGACTGGATGAAAGAGGTGAAGGGATTAAGAAATACAAATTGGTAGTTACAGAACAGTCACAGGGATGTGGAGCACAGCACAGGGAACATAGTTAATGATATTGCAGTAACTATGTGTGGCACCAGGTAGGTACTGGAAATTACAAGGGGGACACTTTGTAAAGTGTGTGACTGTCTAAACACTATGCTGTACACCTGAAAACAATACAAAATAATACAGAAAGTTAACTGTACTGGAAAAATTTTTAAAATAAGCAAATTTAAAATGGTTAAAAAAAGATTTTCCCTTACCATCTATTTTCAGCAATTTGATTATGATATACTTTTAAAAAAATGTTTCTTCTTAGAGATCATGAACATCTTGGATTGTTGCTTCATAGCGTTCAGGAAATTTTGACCACTGTTTCTTCAGATATTTTTTCCTGCCTCTCCTCCCTTTGTGATTTTTTTTATTGCAATTTTTCCGTTACCATTTAGTCTCCTTATCCTCACCACTGCAATCACCACAGTTGTCCATGAGCCCCTTTTCTTTTTTGCTCAATCCTCGGCCCCCTAATACCTCTTAGATGTAGCTCTCTTTTTATGAATCTGTCTTTAATTTGCTTGTTAGTTTAGTTTGTTCATTAGATTTTACATAGGGATGAAATCATATGGTATTTTTCTTTCTCTGGCTTATTTCACTTAGCATAGTGTTCTGCAGGTCCATCCATACTGTTACAAAGGGTAAAATTTTCTTTTCTTTTACAGCCAAGTAGTATTCCATTGTGTAAATGTTCCACAGTTGTTTTATCCACTCATCCACTGGTGGACACTTGGGCGGGCTGCTTCCATGTCTTCGTGATTATAAATAACGCTGCAATGAACATAGGGGTGCTTATGTTCTTTGAAATTAGTGTTTTGTGTCCCTTCTTATGTATGAGGTTTGTCCAGAAGGTATCCAACAATGTAATATGAAAAACAGAGACATTTATTGAAAAAGATACAAGATACAAGAAACATTGTACATAGGACAATGATGCCTCAGTCCCCTTCAAAGTAGGCACCTTGGGACCTCATGCAGTTCTTCCAATCACCATTGTATTTTCCTGAATCTCTTTGATGTCTGAAATCTCTTTCCTTTCAAAGGTAATTTTAGTTTTGGGAAAAGCCAGAAGTCACAGTGTGCCAAATCTGGGCTGTAGGGGGACTGAGTCACCTGGGTGATTTGATATTTCACCAAAAACTTTGCACAAGATGTGATGCATGATTGGGTGCATTGTTATGATGAAGCTGCCAATCACCAGTTACCCATAGCTGTGGCCTTCTGAGTCATCCAAATAGTTTCCATGGAGGAATGTTCAAGCTTAATGCAAAATTTGATACGGATTCGCTGCTCTACTTGCTCAGTCATTTTGAATGTGATGGCCACACAGTACACATGCTCACTCAATGGTATCTACCTCCCTCACTGACTAGTACAGTGAAGTCATCATTGTTCACCCATGCATATTCCAGCCCACTCTCCTTGGCTACCAGGTTATATTGCAAACCATTCTCATTGTGTTAATAATGGCTGGACTTTTTCCGATCAGACCTTGTATTCCCAGAAGTGGAATCGCTGGGTCAAAAGGCAGATCCAGCCCTGGCTGGTGTAGCTCAGTGGATTGAGCTCAGGCATGCAAGCTAAAGGGTTGAGGGTTTGATTCCCAGTCAGGGCACATGCCTGGGTTGCAGGCCAGGTCTCCAGTAGGGGGCGTGCAAGAGGCAACCAGTAATTGATGTTTCTCTCCCTCTCTTCCTTCCTTCCTCTCTGTGTAAAAATAAATGAATAAATTCTTTAAAAAAAAGGCAGATCCATTTTTAATTTTTTGAGGTATCTTTATGCTGCTTTCATGCCTTTCCTCCTTTTATGGGACTTAAATTACATGTATATTAGACTGATTTATTAATTTGTTATTTTTAGTGGACTTTATTTTTTAGAGTAGTTTTCGATTCATAGTGACATTTAGTGGAAAGTGCATAGAATTCCTATATGTGTTTACCCCCACACATATACGCCCTCCCCTACTAATGACATCTTGAAGCAGAGTAGTGAATTTGTTTCAGTAACTCTTCATTAACATATCATTATCATCTAAAAGTCTATAGGTTACATTAGGATTCCTTCTTGGTGTTGTACATTCTAAGTGTTTTTTATAAATGTGTACTTTATGACATGTATTCCCTTTTGGTGTTGTAAATTTTATGGGTTTTGACAAATGTATCTTTTATAATGGCATGTATTCAACATTGTAGTATTGTACAAAATACTTTCACTGCCCTAAAAATTTTCTGTACTCATATATTCGTCACTCCCTAGCCTCTGCCAACCAACAATCTTTTCACTGTCTTCATAGTTTCGCCTTTTATGGAATGCCATATAGCTGGAATCATTCAGTATGCAGCCTTTTGAACCTGGCCTGTTTTACCTAGTAATATTTTACATTTCTCCCATGTATTTCTATGACTTGATAGCTCATTTCTTTTTAGTACTAAAGAATATTCCATTGTCTGGATATAACCATTTATTTATCAATTTATTGACTAATGTACATCTTGGTTACTTCCAAATTTTTGACAGTTATGAATAAAAGCACTATAAACATCCATGTACAGGTTTTTGTGTGGACATAAGTTTGAACTCATAGGGGTAAATACCAAGCGGTGTTATTGTTGAGTAGTATGCTAAGTCTATGTTTAGTTTTGTAAGAAGCTGCCAAACTGTCTCCCAGAGTGGGTGTGCCGTTTTGCATTCCCACCTGCAGGGAATGAGAGCTTCTTCTCCTTCACACCGGCCTCTGCATTCGGTGTTGTCAGCGTTTTGGATTTTGGCTATTCCAATAGGTGTGTAGTGTCCTATTTTTCTATGACTTTTTATTTCCTCTGAGTTTTTAGGAACTTTTCATATATTAGAGCTGTCAGCTTTGCTCTAAAATAATTGCAAATCTTTTTTCTGGTTTATCATTGTCATTTGTCTTTTGATTTTGCTTATAGTGTTATTGTTTTGCCTTACGAGAACTTTTTTTTAATTTTTTCAAAATTACCCTTTTTTGTCTTATTGCTCCTAGACATTGACACATGCTTAGGAACTTCTTTCCCTCTCCCAAGTAATACAGGAATTTACTTATGTCTTATTATAGTACTTCTGTCATTTCCTTCCTTTCTTCTTAACTTTTGCTTTCTTTTCTAGCATACTTATCCATTTATCTATCAATCTATCTATCATCTATCTACATTTGCATATATAATTCATTTGGAATTTGTCCTGATGCATGTTATAAAGTATAGATTCAACAATAATTTTTCCAAGTGACCATTCAGATTTCTCTATGCCATTTATTAATATTTTTATATTTCCCTCTAGTGATTTGAGATATCATCTTTATCACATAAATTTAGATATGTACTCGGGTCTATTTCTAGATAGTTTCTTTTGTTCATTTTTACTTCTGATACTATATATTGTTTTCCCTGGATACCATACAACTTTAAATACAGTTGTATAATATTGTCTTAATACCTATTTGGGTTAGCTCCCTGTTTTTTTCTTTTTTTTTTTAAGACTTCTTGGTGATTTTTCCTTGTTCAGTTTTTTGGAAATGCATATAGATTTATTGATAACTCAATACACTTACAGGGAAAGTTGGAGGTTACTTATAATTTATATTTATTGATCATTCAGTCTGTATCAGTCATTGAATTCAATAAGCAAAATGTACCACATTTGAGGTAATGTATTTAAGTTCAATAAAATCAGTATTTCTAGTTCGCTAGATAGATACTCCCTCTGAATGGAGAGCTTATCTGTAATGTTATGTGAGAATGCTTGAGAGGTATCAGTATGAAGAAGTTGTCCTATATTCCTGTCTTTATTTTAATTATGGTAAAAAATAGCAAAATTTACTGTCTTAGTCATTTTTCAGTGTACAATTACAGTGTTAAGTACCATATTTCTTGGACTATAAGACACACTCCCACCCCAAATTTGGGAGGAAAATGGGGGTGCCTCTTATAGTCTGAATGTTCTGTTTACATTTATATTGGTGAAATATTATGTTATTCATGTTATTAAATATTTTACTATATTTTTTGCTTCAATTTTTTTTGCTATTTTCCTCCTCTAAAATCTAGGTATGTCTTATGGGCCCTAAAATATGGTATATTCAAATTGTGGCGCAATGGATCTCTATCTAGTTTTCTATCTTGCTTGTTTATTTTTCAATCTTTGTAGTCGACTTATCTGTATCTGGGAATAAGCTTATTGTCATTTTGGGGGGATTGAAGCAAATTTATAAATTAACTTAGGTAGAATTGAGAATTGATATCTTTAGGATAGTTAGTCTTCCTATCCAAAAATATTTTTCTCTTTTTATTTGTTCCATTCTGTTTTATATTTCAGAAATAATATAAAATTTTCCTCATATAAATTTATATACCTATTGTTAACCTTATAATCAAGTATATTTTTCTTTTCTGTTGTTTCTGTAAATTGAGTCTTCTTTCTCCTTATATCTTCTAACTGGTTATTATTGGTACATATGAAAACTATTGATTTCTGTATATTAATATTAGAGTTTCATTGCTAAATTCTCTTATTGTTTGTAGTAATTTTCCCCATTGATTCTCTTGGGTTTTCTAGATATACAATTATGTCATCTGCAAAGAGACATAGTTTTATTTCTGTCTTTGAAAGTTTTATATCTTTGCTTCCCCTTGCCTATTGCATCGTGTCTAATTTTTTGTCAGTATTTATGACTATCTTATTTTTAAACTCCACAGATTAGATATTATTATTATTTCATATAATACATTCAAAACAATGTTAAGTGTGATGTTTTGCTTTATTTAAAAAATATTTAGGGTGAATTTTTACTTAAGTATGTTTTAAACATTCTTTTTAAAATATAAGCATTTAAATTATATCTTTTTTGCATACTGATTTAGGATTTTTATTTCTTCCTGGTTAAAGATTCTGATTAACATATGTTTATTAACATGTAGTAAATCTCTTCATCCTTAAAAGTGCTTTTTGCCTTAAAGAAGTTACTTGATAGCTTAAGCTCCTTCTGAACTGTCAAAGGTCCTTGGAGCACTTTAGTTCCAATCACACTCTTGCACCTTACATCTGATCTTTGCTCAGTATTTTAGGTCTATTTTATTTAAACCCTAAACAGTAGACATTATTATTACTTTATATAGATATATTTTAGATTTATTATCATGTTACCAATATCTTTGGCCGCCATTCTTGTATTTTAAGCTTTTCCTTCCTTTTATTTTCTGAAGCATTTCCTATGGAAGTTTATTAAGTGAAGATCTTTTGATGGTCATTTCCTTATTTGCAAAATAGACTAACAGTATTAGTTCAGAGAAATATTTTGAAGGTCTAATCAGATAATCTGTGGAACACTTAATGCAGTTCCCTGCACAGAGTTTGGGCTCATTGTTGATTATTATTTTGACAGTATAGGGATGGGAACCAGACTGGGCTTGGGAGCAATGTAAGAATCTGTTTTGAACATCCTGACCTTGAGGTGAAGATGAGAGATTTCATAGATTAGAAGAAGTAGATTAAGATTCAGGTGAAAGGGTTGAGTCCAAGCTGCAGAGGGGAATATTGCCTTGTGGGCATTCTTATGACTACTGTAGCATTACCACCCTTGTTCCTATCTCACTGGGAACTATGTGATGTCTCCTAGATATGGCTAGTGCAGTTTGGAAATGGAATTTTAAATTTTATTTGCTTTTTAGTGCCTGGAATTGTGCCTTCACATAGTGGGTGTTTAAAAACATGTCTCTGAATGAGCAAATTGGACTCTCCAAGAGATGAAATGTAACAAGAGACTAGAGATTTTTTTAAAATAATTACTTTATTGTTGTTCAATTACAGTTATCTGCATCCTCTCCCCTCCCCTCCCCCTCCAACCCCACCTCCCTCCCCCACCTCCCTCCTCCCCCTTGGCTCTGTCCATATGTCCTCCATAGTGGCTCCTGTAAACCCTTCTCCCTATTGTCCCCTCCCCCCACCTCCCTGGCCACTGTCAGACTGTTCTTACTATCAGTGAAGAGACTACAGATTTTAATACTTGATATTTTAGAGAAGTTTGGCCAATTGCTAATTGAATACATGCTTTTTAAGTAATGATATAATTCAAAGTTATACTTTGGCACACTCTCAGATATACCTTTTGAAACATGAAAAACATCAGTTTTGTGCTAAAAGTTTGGTATTTTAGAGGTACTCTAAGATGTTAAAAATAATTCTCAAAAGGGTTCCATGTTTTAATTCAAATCAATAGAGTTTGCTCTCATTATCTGCCTTTTTAAGACAACCCCTATACTTTGGAAAGTTTAAGGGCTGTAGAAGTCATATGAAAGGTACAAAAGAAATTACCCAACTCTCCTCCCTCCTAGCAAATCCTTCCCTCTCCAGAGGTACACATCAGAGAATTCTATTAGTGGTCGACAAGAAGGCAGTCTAGTTAGTGTGACGTGGCTTCCCCATTTGGTGACAGTTTTCTGTAGCATTCTTGAGGCTATCTCGTTTGATACGTTGAAACAGCTGCCAAGTCCTTTCCTGCTCTCTGTAAACAAGGCTGTCACTCACCACGCATTCCCCTTACCTCGGGTAGAGAATGAGGTTAATGACTTTGGAAATGGAAAACAGAGCAACCATCAAAAGGACTTTTAATACTGGGAGAATTATAGGAGAATAATTGAATCAAATCAAATAAGAATATAAATAGACTGTATTACAAGCTGCATTTGTTAAGAGGTTTCATATCCGTTGAAGTTTTGTGTGACCTGGGAAGCATAATAAAAAGAAATGAATTGGATTGAAAACGGTTACCCTTGAGAAGCTATTTCTGACTTTTTGTCAGGATTCCCCTGTGGCTGCTGATGCCCAGATAGCGTTCTGGCTCCTACTTTCTTTTCAACTTCAATTCTGCTGTACCGGTAAAGCTTCTGATAGTGCCTTCCCCTGCCCGCCCTTAGAGTATCTTTGATTTATCATTTAGTTTAGTGGTTAAGGAAACGAGACAAGCCTCTGCATCTTGGGGAAATGACATTTTTAGGCTTCTGACAGGTGGCCTTTTAAGGTCAAATATTCTAAGAGGAATCAAGAGCATTTTAGCGGGGGACAGATCCTGGTCAATCTGAATCAGAAGGTGCTGGAATCAGGAATTAGAATAGTAGAAAAGAGCTTTTCAGAAATAAACACAACCTGTACATACATATAAACAATATGCTGCTGGTGGGATGGGAATATAGTAATGTTGCATTACTGAATTTAGTAAACTTCTTAAATGTAAGGCACACTGGTAACGTGTACCTTTTGCACAAGAATGGCCAGTTTGCTTATAAATATCTTTTGATTTTATAATTCTTAGGCAGAATATTCTTTGATTCTATGAATCTCATACAGCATTATCATTATTATTAATTCAAAAATATTAATAAGGAATTAGTATATTCAGAGCATTGTTCTAGATACTACATTTAGAATGGAGAATGAAGAAGACACAGAGGTTTACTTATGAAATTTACAGTGTAGGAGGCATAGAGCTGCAACAGACAAGTAAATACATTTACACTTATAAGCCATAAAGAACTTAGAGAGAATAGGAGGGATTGAGTCAGAAACTTATATAATATTTAGTCTAAAATGTATATGACAATAGACTAATCAATTAAAGAGCCCAGAGGATGGGATGGGGTGGGGCTCACTTTAGACAGAATAAAATTGGGGAAGGTTGTTATGTAGCAATAAATAACTAATATACCATTAGTCCCTCTTCACTGTACAAGCTGCCTCTTACCTTGGAGCTCTTAAATATTTACAATATATAATAATAATTGTGAAGGTCTTGGCAGGAAAGACCATGATTTGCTCCAGGAAATGAAAGGTCCAAGTGATGGCAGTTCACAAGTGAGGAGAGTTGGCACTGGATGAGGTTGGAGACGTAGACAGGGAGTTGAAAGTTTGTTGCTGAGTTTGCCAAGTGTCGTTTAAGGTGACTTTTTTGCTTTCTGTGTGGGGAAGGGATTAGAAGGGGGGGGAGTGAAAAAGGGAGCTATTGCAGTATTACAGGTGAAAGATAGTGGCGGCTTGTACAATACTAGGCTGGTGGCATTTGACATAAAATGCGTGGATTCATGACACAATTTGGAGGTAGTCTCTAGGACTCGCTGTTGGATTGAATATGGATGGAGATTAAGGGAGAGGGAGAAATTTTTAGTAACACTCCAGTTAGTTCCAGGCTTGAGTATCTAGGTGAATGGAGATACCTAGGAGAGTAATTTGTTTGGGAATGAAGAGTTCTGCTTTAAACATGTTAAGTTTAATCTGTATGCATGGCAAGTAGAGATCTCAAGATGACAATTTTATATCTAAATCTGGAGGCATAAATGCGAGAATTTTGGCATTTTCATGGACTTCACTTGTTGAGAGTAGAAGAGCAACTTGCAGGAGAGAAAAGAGATGTCTTTGCACTGGCCCTGAGGAGCAGAAACATCTGGAAAGCGGGCAGAAGAGGAGGAGTCAAGAAAGGAGACTGAGGGGAAGTAGCCAGAGAGGTAGGCGGATAAAACTAATCAGATAGAAAAAAATTACATAATTATTATGATACTTATTTTTCCTCTTCTTAAATGGAGAAATGGAAATCAAAATCCTACCCAGAGTGGTTAGGGTTTGAATTTTAACCCATGCAGCCTGGAAAATCATTGTAAATATTTAACATAGGTAAGAAGGTAAGAAGTATCTGTTAGAGTGGAAAGAGCGTAAATGGTGTATTCTTTGTCTATTACTGCATAACAAACTTCTCCCAAACCTGGTAGCTTAAACCAATTTATTCTCTCACTGGTCTCTGGGGCAGGAATTTAGGAGTGGCTTAGTTCTGTGGTTATAGCTTATGGTCTTTCAAGCCGTCACTTGGGGCTGCAGTCTTGTCTGAAAGCTCAACTAGGGGAAGATATGTTTCCAACCTCACTCACGTGATTGTTTGCAGGCCTCAGTTCCTCGACACATGGACCTCTCCATTGGTTGCTTGAATATCATCATCACATCCTGGTAACTTCCCCCAGAATGAGCTATGGGAAATAGAGAAGGGGTCTACATATGGATATAAATGCCAGGAGACAAGGATCACTGGGGGACATCATGGAGACGGCTGTCACAGACGGTGTGTTAGGTGTCCACAATACACGAGGTCTTCATCATTTCGCTGTGTGACCTTGCAAAGTTAGCTCACTTTTCTCAGATGCATTTTTATCATCTGGTGGGGCTCTATTAACATTTACTCATCTAAAAACCATGTTCAGCCTATTCCTTGAACCTTGTTTACACAGATAGTTAAAAAATAAAATTGCAGTTCTCATCTATATTCTTTTTCAGCATCCAAGGTATATTTATTCAGTGGAGCTTGTGTTCTTTTTTATTGTTGACACTATTACAGATGTCCCCCATTTCTATCCTCCCTGGGTTGCTCCCCTCCACCCAGCCCCCACTTCTCCCAAGTCCGCCCTTCACCACATTGTTGTCCGTCTCCATGGGCTATGCATATATGCAAATATGTTCTGTGACTACTCTCTTCCAGTCCCTGCCGCCCCCCTCCACTCTGAGCTCTGGCAGCCTGCTTCTTGTCTCCATGCCTCTGGTTTTATTTTGTTTATCAACTTATTTTATTCATTAGATTTCACATATGAGGGAGATGATATGGTATTTGTCTTTCTCTGACCAGCTTAGCATCATATTCTCCAGATCCATCCATGCTGTCACAAAGGGTAAGAGTTGCTTCTTTTTTATAGCTGTGTAGTATTCCATGTGTAAATGTACCACAGCTTTTTTCATCTGTATTTTTAATGACTGGGCTGTTTTTTATTGTTGCCACCAACAACAAATTTGGCAAGATTATAGGAGACTTGTAAGGTATACAGTAGACCCCTTCTTTGCAGTTTCACTTTCTGTGGTTTTGGTTACCCACAAGCAACTGTGGTACAAAAATATTAACTGGAAAATTCCAGAAATAAAAATTCAGTGTTTTAATCGCACGCTGTTCTAAGTAGTGTGATAAAATCTTGCATCATCCCTTTCCCTCCCACCCAGGATATGAAGCATCCCTTGTCTAGTGTACCCACGCTGAGTAAGCTCCCTGCCAGTTAGCTGCTTAGCAGCCGTGGTTTTGAGAGTGACTGATATGGTATTACAGTGCTTGTGTTCAATTAGTCCTTATTTTATTGTTATCATTATTCTATCTTATTATTAGTTATTGTTGTTAATCTCTTGCTGTGCCTAAATTATAAATTAACTTTATTATAAGTATATGAGTATTAAAAAACATAGTATACATATGTAGCATTTGGTACCACCTGCTGTTTCAGGCATTCACTGAGGTCTATGAATGCATCCCCCATGAATTAGATGGGACTACTGTACCGGCAGTCAGCCATAGAGAAGATTTTCCAAATTTTTTTTTGTGAAGCTATTTTAAAGTAGAAGATTCAAATAGATATTTGAGAATAATTAAACCATTGGAATCAATCATATTCAGGCTACTAATTACCTTTTTTAAAAATAATCACTTTATATCTCAATAATTCACATACCATATCATTCACCCATTTAAAGTGTACAATTTAATGGCCTTTAATATGTTCACAGAGTTATGTAACCGTCATCACAATCAATTTTAGAACACTTTTATCCTCCAAAGAGAAACCTATAACCATTAGCAGGCGCTCATTGTCCAACACCCCAGTTATAGCAAGCAGTGATCTGCTTTCTGTCTCCATAGATTTGCCTCTTCTGGACATTTTTGTAAATTGACTCATACAATAGGTTTATTTTGTGACTGTTTTCTTTCCACATTTTCAAGATCCATCTGTATTGTAGTCCATACCAACACTTCCTACTTTTTACTGTTTGATAATGTTTCGTTGCCTGAATGTGCCTCGTTTTATTCATCTGTTTCACAGTTGATGGGCCTGTGTGTTTTTTCCACTTTTGGGTGGTTATGAGTAACGCTGCTATGAACATTCATGTACAAATTTTGTGGGGACATATGTTTTCAATTTTCCTGAGCATATAAGCAGGAGTAAAATTGCTGGTTCATATGGTAACTCTATGTTTAACATTTTGAGGAACTGCCAAACCGTTCTCCAAAGCAGCTGCATCATTTTGCGTTCCTCCCAGCAATGATGAGGGCTCCAATTTCTGTATATCTTTGCCAACTGTTTTTGTCTTTCTTTTTTATTGTAGTCATCCTAGTGAGTGTGAAGTGGTATCTCCTGGCATTTTCGTAATAGCTAATAATGTTGAGCATCTTTTCCTGTGCTTATTAGTCATTTGTATATCTTCTTTGGAGAAATGTTCATTGAAATCCTTTACCCATTTTTAAATTCAGTTATTTGTATTTTTATTGTTTAATTGTTAGAGTTCTTTATATCTCCTGGAAATGAGTCCTTGTAAGACTCAGTGCCTTATGGTGGTGTAGGACATACACTTAAGGTTTAATGTCATGTGCAGCCTTGACATCTGAAACACTGGTAAGGGCCTTGAGTGGCCTAACTTCTTGTTTCCCTCTCCACTCTGCTCCTGTGGGTAAGTCTGCTCCCACGTGTAGGCCACCTAGCCAACCAATGCTCCTTATCAAAAGGACCAAATGTGGTTTCTGCTTATTCTTGACTAGCGAGTTTCAATTTCCTGCCAACTCATGAAATTAAATAAGCCAATTACCTCCTTTATTGGGAACCGGCGGGTATCTCACTCTCTGAATACCACAAAGTGGGCCTCCATGGCTCCAGACCGTTTACTCTGTTCCTGAGTACAGCTCCCACGTCGTCCTGCATGGCGTGGGGTCCTCCTCCTCTGGGCTGAGAGCGCATGTGACTAATGAATGGCTGTCATTTATGTGCTTTTTGTGGGTGTTGTATGTTTGGCAATGTCATAATGCCAGGGCAGGAATCTCTGCCTCAGCAGGAGGCAAAGGGAAAGCAGTCCAAAAATATATATATAATTTGAAAAATTTTTTTTAATTTTTTGTATCATCTTTCACTTTCTTGACGGTATCATTTGAAAGACAAAAGTCTTTAATGTGACGGAATTCCATTTATTATCTTGTTTTTGTCCTTTATGCTTTTGGTGCCATATTGAAGAAAGCTTTGCTTAACCCTGGGTTCCGGAGATTTACTCCTATGTTTTCCTCTAAGAGTTATATATTGATAGTTTTAGTTCTTACATTTAGATCTGTAATCTATTTGGAATAAATTTTATTTTCAAGATTTTATTTATTCATTTTCAGAGAGAGGAGAAGGGAAAGAGAAAGAGCAATGCATGGTTGCCTCTCACAGACCCTCACTGGGGACCTGGCCCGCAACCCAGGCATGTGCCCCGACTGGGAATCAAACCGGGACCCTCTGGTTCCCAGCCTGTGCTCAATCCACTGAGCTACACCAGCCGGGCTGGAATAAATTTTTGTATGTGATGTAAGGAATGCTTTTTTAAAAAAAGATTTTAATTTATTTATTTTTAGAGAGAGGGGAAAGGAGGGAGAAAGAAAGGGAGGAAACATTTATGTGGGAGAGAAACACTGAGGTTTCTCTCGTTGCCTGTTGTACGTGTCCCAAACCCTCAGCCCAGGCTTGTGCCCTGACCAGGAATCAAACCAGTGACCTTTCACTTTGCGAGATGATGCCCAAACAACTGAGCCATGCTGGTCAGGGCAGGAATGCTTTTAACTTAGTTCTTTTGCGTGTGAATATCCAGTTGTTCAGCACCATTTTCTGAAAGGAGCATTTATCCTTGAATTATTTTGCTCCCTGCCACGCCCCTACTCTCCACTCCCAAATTACCCATTACCTTTTGAATAGGCTTTTCTGTATCTGAAAAAGGTTCCATTGTTGAGTCCTACATTCCCAGTGTAGAGTCAAACCTCAAGTTTATGGTCTCTCTTGTAGCTAAAATGTGGCGTGTACACCAGGACTCAGCCATCAGATATACCCATGTGAGGCAGTGCTACAGGAGGAAGCAATGTGAGGAAGCAGGCCTCGGTGTAGCCTCATGCTTTCTGGTACAGTGGTTGTTTCCTCTGGTCGTGGTGGGGTCTTCACACTGGTGATTGTTCTTTAAGAAGCCAGTTGCACTATGGTTTTTGACATTATAACCAAGGTCACCCTTGGGCCTTGCTCTCTAGGCCTCCCAACCAGCACGTCTATGGATTATAATATATAGTTTTGCTTTGTCAGTCAGTGTCAACTTCTGTTGCTTACAGCCCAGAGTCTGACTGATACATGTACTAAGGAGAGAGAAAGCAGAATTACCGGTAATGAATTGTGCTTTAATTTTGCATAGACAATTCCTACTGGCTTTTGAGATGGCAGTGTAGAAGACATTCTTTACAAATAATGGTGCGTGCTTTAAGTCAGTATGATTCAAACCTCGGCGTTCTGTCCACTGCTAAATTAAAGACAAGCAGTAGACTCCCCAAACGAAAACTGCATAGACACATCACACTTTCATTGCAGATAAGCTCTACTCCATTCTTTTCCTTCTCCTGATTCATATAGCTCTATAAGGCCTCAATGTTGTTCTTGGACCTGCTTGCATGTTAGACTCCCTGCCTTAGTTCACATCTCCTTGAGGAATGGGACCCAGACCAACCTCCCCCTGACTCATCACATCTGAATTAACCTGTTAATTATCCCCTTAGGATCTAATTCCTGGCTCCAGGTAACCCAACAGGTTAATGGTTGGACCTGCCTACCCCAACTCAATCCATTTTACTCCAGTTCTCTGGATCCAGGGACAGTTGCTACATGGATAGAAATAAGTTGTATCTCATGAGAAACTGCCTGGAGGAGGTAGAATATCTACATCTGAAGGGAGAAAGCAGATTCTGTGTAAAGTGGTGAGAGAGTCAAGGTCAGTCACTCAGTACTTCCAGATCCACCTTCCTGTATTTTCCTCAAAGGGCACCCCCAGGTCTGCTCCAGCTCCTTTGTCCTGGAAAGTGTATATAGGGTAAACTAGACAAATGGACTTACTTCTTCATGGTGATTTAAATCCTCAAGAAGCAGAGCCCACCATTTGTTAGCGAATTAAAAGGTTTGATCTTTTTTACGTGTATGTCTTGTTTGTGAGGGGGTTAAACTGAATATATGTCACCAGAGTTCTCTATTCTCTAGAAATTCCATATCGCACATTCCTACTTTTCTTCATCATAAAATTCATACTTCAAGGCTCTGGAGCCACTTACTTTGGCAACCTTAAGAGCTACAAAGAATGATGTGGGAATAAGTTGGGGTGGAGTAGAAGTGGAGGAGAGAGATTTCTCTAAGGATCTCATGAAGCTGCCAGTACTGTCTGCGTGAGCTGCTGTAGAGGTTGCTGGGTGATGCAATACTGATGGTTCCTAATACAAAGATGTATTGCATATTCCCTATCTGTGCTGGAGAATTGAATGCTACTGCCACTTTCTTTTCGCCTCGTAGACGATGAGGTTAATCTTTTGCCTACGTTGTTAAAAACTAGAATCAGTGTGAACACTGTCATTGGGAAAAGTTACACTTTTTTTTTTGAGAGCATGAACCAGGAAAAATAGATTGGTAAAAGTAATGTGAAATGGTCTCTATCGAAGTCATTACGTTTGATAGGTTTTTCTAAGGCATTAACCTCAGAGGTGTCTCCTAGAGATGCTTTCAAGATACAGCACTCTTATAAAAGAAGACGGTGGAGCCAGTGGGCTAAAAAACAGGCTAAGACGTGGAGGGACTCTGTGAAATTCCATTTTCCTACTGAATCTCTGAGGGACAGTGGCAAAGTCGCTCAGGCCATCACTGCATCAGTTTTGCTATTTGTAACTAGGAGCAGTAACTTCTTATATAGTTAATAGCTTCTAATTTCTTCATATTGCAGAAATGTTAGACATTTTTAGAAAAAAGTACAGATGGTCAAGAAGAATACAAAATATATTCTCAGTCCTCTTTTTCTCAGTCCAGAGGAAATAATTCTCTTCGGTGCATATCCATTGAGATCTCTTGATTATCTTCTGTGGGTCCTAAATTTTGAGAATTATCCTTTAGCAATGATTGATGAACATTAAAAATTCAATTAAATTTAATCACAGTTCAATCCATCACCCTTCTCTTTCTTCTTGAAACAAGGTAAGTTAAATCATATCAAAAAATCAGTAAAATTGTTAAATGAAATAGGCTACATGTTACATCATAAAATCATTAATTACCACATGAAGTATGTAAAATTCCTAACATGGATATGTGTGTGTGTGTGTGTGTGTGTGTATCCACTACATAAATAAAATATACACGCATACACACACATACACATACCCCTTAGGCCACCGTAGTGGCAAACATTGGCCTTATATGATATCTCTAAAGGGTTCTCAATCAACAACGTATAAGAAAAGAATACTTGCTGATGGAATGACGCAGGGAGGACTAGAGCACGCTCTTTTGCTCATGAGAAAACCCTCCTATGGTGGCTTCAAGGGTTGGGAGAGGCCCGATCCCTGTGTGACACTGCATGAGCTGCCTGTGGTGACCATGGTGACCCTGTGACGGCCTGCCCAGGGGCTGGTTAGTTCACTCACATCTCTGTTTCCTTCGTGTGACGGTTTATCCCCAAACACACCCAGGGACTTAGAGGGCCTCTCTGGATGGGCTTGTTTTTGTGGGTCACTGTGGAGAGACAAGTGAGGTCCTTTGAGTGTCATTGCCTCGGAGTGGGGAAGGACGGATTTCTGAGATGTCTGCATTTCTGAGATGGCTCCTGTCAGTTGCGCTGACGGCTCACAAATTGGGAACTGATTGCCTGGAGCAGAGGCATGGGAGGGAGATTTTACACAGAATACCTTCTTGTGCGTTGAGTGGCATGCCATGTGCAAATGTTATCTATTCAGGAACAAACATAATTTAACGTTTAACAAAATAACAATAAAAATGGCAAAAAAGAAATCTGGCATTTCAGGTAGAGGTTAAATTGCTCTGTGGTGTTTTAAAATCTTATATTCAGTTTAGCTCTCTTGGGAGAATAAAAAATATGACAAAATAATTACATGTGGAAAATGCTACTTCCTATAACATCCTGGATTAATGGGAAAAATCTAGAGATGTGCTATGGCCACAGCATTCAAATCACTCTGACAAAACCCACCCGGGAGCACAGAAGCCTCCGCCCTATCAGCTAAGACTCAGCCGCCCTCCACTGAGTGAAATGTGTTCTGTGTTATCATCTCTACAACAAAGAAGCTCTTCTAATCCTAACTAGATTTTGCTATTTTTAAACTTTTTAATGATTTTTTTTTGTCTAATGGGCAATTTTGAGACTCTCTGAGAGGTAGTACTTGTCTCTTGTTTTTTTAGGCCATGTACAATAGCATTTGGAATGTCAGCCCATAAATAAGTAGTGTATGTAATCTGTATGATTTGAATATGTGCACCTAGTGGCACTAGTGGAGCCTGCAGTTCTTCCACACAGAAGATGACTCTGTCACTCAACAGGCCACTATGTGACTCTTCTAAAATAGTCTGCATTCATCCGCTGACCTTCATTTATTTTCCAAACATTTTGCATTTTACTTTTAATTTGGGCAAGGAATGAGCTTGCCTGCTAGGAAGTGCCCTTGACATAGATTGTATTATGTTAACTTTTCTTTGTTTTGATATTTCTTTTATAGGTCTAGGCAAGTAAACATTTTTCATTTTCTACCTATCCATTATTACTAAGAAATCATGAGGATTGCCTGGAACTTAGTAACTAAGAGAACATAACAGATGAAATTGTTTTCGTGTTAACAACCTGAGCCCAGATGTAAGCACATGTATTGTGTATTCTTTTGTATCTGAATACCTTTGTAATAATGGTTTGGTGTATTTCTGAAATCTTTTTTAAAACTCTTTATTTCCCTTATCATTGTGCTCCTCTTGCTCAAGTGTTCTGTCTCTTTTCTTTGTGTTCTTGACTTTCACTCTATTCTCTTCTAGGCCAACAAAATCGGCCAGACGCTTGTAAAACGGTATCTGTGGTTAAGTCTCAGTGCAATGAGAGGAAACAGTTTTCAACACTCCTGGTTTCTGCTTTTCTCTCCAAACTGTGTGAGGCTGATTAAATTACGCACTTGACATCCATGTTCTTAAAACAGAAGTGCACTTGATGGGATGCAGCAATCAAATAAAGTCTCCCCTTTAATTTATTTTTTGACCTGATTTTATGGTGAACAATGGCAAACATGCAGTAAAAATGTATAAAGCTTAATAAATTACTGTAAGGCAAAAGAGTATTTAACCATCACCCAGGTAAGTTAATAGAACACTGCCCCAGAATCCCCTCATGCATTCTTTCTCAATCACACCTCTTTTCCTCCCACAAATTAAACACTGGCCTGACTTTTATGGTAATTCCTTCCTTTATTCTATAATTTTACCGCCCATGTATACATTCCCTCAAACTGTAGTTTAGTTTGGTCTATTTTTTTACTTTATATAATCATAGTTCATAAACATTTGGGTCTGGCTTTGGATGGGTCTGGTTCCTGGCAGAAACAGACAGCATTTTCAAAAGGAAGATTTAAGAGTTTCATCAAGAGACTATATACAAATTGTATACCAGAGTAAAGGAAATCAACAAGGGATGCTGCAGCCCTGGGGCTAACAACGCCAGGGAAGTGGGGAGCCTTTACTCCCCACAGGCCTGCAGGGCAAGCTGTTACAGAAGCCCTGGGCTCCCTGTTGCTGGGGGAGGGAGCTGCTCTACAGAACGTGTGGCTTTGGCAGAGAAGTGTAACCATTGCCAACTATGCCTTGGCAGAGAGAGCCTAAAGGGAAAAATACCCTAAACCTCTCTCCTTCTGCTCTTGTACCTGCTTCTTATTGGTGGGATCTGACTAAAAGCCAGAGCATGAGCCTCCCTTTGAAGAAATCCGTATGGGTCAGGCCCCTAGGCACAGAGGTGAATAGAGAGGATGGAGAGTGGACCCAGAGGGACAAATGGAATGTGTCCAGACAGGCTATTTTTTTTTCTAAAGATTTTATTTTTATTTATTTTTTTATAGAGAGGGGAAGGGAGGGAGACAGAGAGGGAGAGAAACATCAATGTGTGGTTGCCTCTCACATGGCCCTCAGGGGGACCTGGCCTGCCACCCAGGCATGTGCCCTGACCAGGAATCAAACCAGGACCTTTTGGTTCCCAGCCCGCGCTCAATCCACTGAGCTACACCAGCCAGGGCAAGACAGGCTATTTTTGTTAACCATAGTTTAAGAGATTCATTTGCATTGTTGGATATGGTTGGGTTTTGTTTTTTTTCAGTGTTGTATAGTGCTCCATTATGGGAATATATAATTATGAATCCATTTTACTATTGACAGACATTTGGGTTGTATCTTGTCTTTGGCTATTATAACTAGTGTCTATTCATTGAGGCATATAGGTATGTTTCCCATAGAGTATATACTGAGGAGCAGAAATGATGGAAAATATGACATGTATGCATTTATTTTTAGGAAATAGTGCCAAAGTATTTTCCAGAGTTGTTGTAGAAATTTACACTCCTATCAGCAGCTCCTGAGATTTCTGTTGTTCCATAGAGTTGTAAATCTTAGGTATTGTCAGTCTTTCAAATTTTAGCCATACTGGACTTCCAGCCAAGATGGAGGCATAGGTAGACACATTGTGCCTCCTTGCACAACCAAAAGAAGGACAATTTAAAAACAAAAAGAAACCAGAGCTGACAGAAAATCGAACTGTATGGAAGTCTGACAACCAAGGAGTTAAAGAAGAAACATTCATCCAGACCAATAGGAGGGGAAGAGTCAGACAGCCCAGTGGAGAGGGCTCTCGGCAAGGCCGCAGCTGTTGGAGCAGATGGTCTTGCATTCGCAGATAAGCTGGGAGGAACAACTGGGAGCGAAACAGACCACACAGCCCAGGGCTCCAGCGAGGGGAAATAAAGCCTCAAATAACCAATTGAAAACACTTGTGGGGGTTGAGGTGGTGGCAGGAGAAACTCCCAGCTTCACAGGAGAGTCCATTGGAGAGACCCACAGGGTCCTAGAATGTACACAAGCCCACCCACCTGGGAATCAGCACAGAAGGGCCCACTTTGCTTATGGGTAGCGGGGGAAGTGACTGAAAGCCAGCAGAGAGTGGAGTAAACACCATTATTCACCCTCAAACCCCTTCCTCATATGCAGCATCACAACGCAGCCACGTGGGTTGCCCTGCCCTGGTGAACACCTAAGGCTCTGCCCCTTATATGTAACAGGTGCCACGAGAAGAATAAATGGCCCAAATGAAAGAACAGATCAAAGCTCCAGAAAAAATATAACCAAGCCACGAAGAGATAGCCAACCTATCAGATGCACAGTTCAAAACACTGGTAATCAGGATGCTCACAGAAATGGTTGAATTTGGTTGCAAATTAGATGAAAAAATGAAGGCTACGCTAAGTGAAATAAGGTGAAATGTACAGGGAATCAATAGTGATGGAAAGGAAACTGGGACTCGAATCAACGATATGGACCAGAAGGAAGAAAGAAACATTCAACCAGAAAAGAAAGAAGAAACAAGAATTCAAAAAAATGAGGTGAAGCTTAGGAACCTCTAGAACATCTTTAAGCATTCCAACATCCAAATTATAGGGGTACCAGGAGAAGAGGAAGACCAAGGGATTGAAAACTTATTTGAACAAATAATGGAGGAGAACTTCCCTAATCTGGCAAAGGAAATAGACTTCCAGGAAGTCCAGGAAGCTCAGAGAGTCCCAAAGAAGTTGGACCCAAAGAGGAACACACCAAGGCACATCATAATTACATTACCCAAGATGAAAAATAAGAAGAGAATCTTAGAAGCAGCAAGAGAAAAGGGGACAGTTACCTACAAAGGAATTCCCATAAGACTGTCAGCTGATTTCTCAAAAGAGACCTTACAGGCAAGAAGGGGCTGGAAAGAAGTATACCAAGTCATGAAAGGCCAGGACCTACATCCAAGAATACTCTATCCAGCAAAGCTATCATTTAGAATGGAAGGACAGAGAAAGTGCTTCTCAGATAAGGTCAAGCTCATGGAGTTCATCATCAGCCAGCCCTTATTATATGAAATGTTAAAGGGATTTATCTAAGAAAAAGAAGATAAAAAACACGAACAGTAAAATGACAGCAAACTCACAGTTGTTAACAACCACACCTAAAACAAAAGCAAAAGCAAACTAAAACAACAAGAACAGGAACAGAACCACAGAAATGGAGATCACATGGAGGGTTATCAACAGGGGAGTGGGAGGGGAAGAGAGGGTGAAAAGGTAAGGAGAATAAGTAGCATAAATGCTAGGCATAAAATAGACAGGGGGAGGCTAAGAATAGTATAGGAAATGTAGAAATTGAAGAATTTATATGGATCACCCATGGACATGAACTAAAGGAGGGGAATGTGGGTGGGTAGGGGTGTGCAGGGTGGAGGGGAATAAAGGGTGGGAAATGGGACAACTGTAATAGCATAATCAACAAAATATATTAAAAAAATAAATTTTAGCCATACTGGTGTGTTGAGTAGTGTTATTCAGTTTACAATTCTTTCCTCAGTAAGCAGGCCACCCATTGTACATATCATGGGTTATGTTGATAGCCTTCATGTCCACTTTTTCTTTTATTCCACTTTATAGTACTATCTTCTGCAATTCTATTTCTCTTTGAAGATTCATACAAAGACATTTTTGTCTGAAAGTTTCCTAATACAAATATTTTTATTTACTAAAATGGAGCCCCACTCAGCATTATCTGTGTGTATATACACTGTATGTGTTTGAAAATTTCATTCAGAGATTCATTTTTTTCTTGGAGGGACTGCATTATGTTTCCTTTAAGTTTTAGCTATCTACTATTTGTTTTTAAAATATTTAGAGTTTTTACTTTTACTTTTTGAAGTTTGAGTCTCGTGCACTTTTCTATTGTATTGTCTGTCTTTTCCTTATTTTCATATAAGAATATTTAGAAAACATACATATTGATATAAATATTATATATACATATCAATATATACATGCATATTACTATATCTGTCATCCTACTTTATAGTTTGTTTTTTCCCATCTTAATCATAGAAGCTATAATATTTATTATAGTTTAATTTATTAATCTTTTTGTTTATAGTTAGTGCTTGTATATACTATATAAAAATAATTTCCTCTTAATTTCTTTACAGTTTTCCCAATTTCTCTTAATACTGTTTTATAGTTTTCCATGTAGAAGACTTGCATATCTTTCATTAGTTTTATTTGTAGGTATTTAATATTTTGGGCACTATTACACATGATATCTATTTTAAACTTCATCTTGAATTGTTTGTAGCTGTTAGAGAGAAGCAAAATTAATTTTTGTGCATTGAACTTGTATATAGTAACTTGCGTTCAAACCAGGAAAACAGAAACTATTCCATGTATTTTATACAGAGAGAACTTAATATAAGGGATTTATAACACTGGTGAGAAAGGAATTGAGAAATGAAAGAGGAGAAGTAATGAGGTAACCCAAATTACAAAACAGTAGTAAGATGCTTCTACTTCTAGACTAGGGGAATAAAAAAAGAAGGTAGTATTACTGAATCCCAGAGAGCAGTGTCATTCTGTAGAAGTAGAACAACAAAGCTTGCACAGCAGGAGCTAGAAAAAATTAGTAGTTACCTGAGATGCCACAGAAAGCAGAGAGAAAGAAAGAGATACCCTGGATTGTCCTTCCCCCACACACTAATATTGAGCCAGTGCCTTCCCTTGGTTGAATGTATGTAGAAACCAGAGGACATAAGAGATTGCAAAATTTTCTTCCTTTTAATACAGTATAGTAGAGAAGAAAAAGGAAGTAAATTTGAGATTAGTCAATAGCTGTACAGTTTATGTGTTATTTATTCTGATACTTTCTCTTTCTCTCTCTTTGAATATTTACAATCATATTCCCCACAAATAATGGAAGTTTTATTACTTCCTTTTTAATCCTTATAACTTTTATTTATTTATTTTTCTTGTCTTATTGCACTGGCTAAATATGGGTGAATTTGTAGGCTCCAGAGACAGCCAAAACATTCTTTGTTGCCCTGAAGTGTTCCTGGATCTATCTGCAGGTTCTTATTGAACAGCTCAAGCTTATCTAATAGGTCTCACTCTGTCTACCTCATTTTTAGAATTATAGACTCATAGAATTTCAGAGCTGGAAGAGATATAAGAGGTTATATAATTCAAGGGTTGGAAAATTATAGTTGTTGAGCCAACTCTGGTCTGCTACTTGTTTTGTAAATAAAGTTTTATTACAACATAGCTACATTTCCTTGATTATGTAACATTGGTAGCTGCTTTTGTTACAGCAACATCATGGAGTAGTTGGCAAAGAGTGAGTAGCCCTCAAAGCCCAAAATATTTAGAACCAAAATATTTGGTTCTTTATGGATAAGTTTGCTGACCTCTGATATAGTCTACCCACTTCATTTGACAGTTGAGACAATTGGTCACCACCCTTGGTCACACAACTGTTCATGGCAGAGTATGGATTAGATAATTTACAACAGCCAAGTGATGGAAGCAACGTAAGTGCCCATCAGTAAATGCATGGATCAAAAAACTGTGGTACATTTACACAATGGAATACTACACAGCAGAAAGAAAGAAGGAGCGCCTACCCTTTGTGACAGCATGAATGGAACTAAAGAGCACTACACTAAGTGAAATAAGCCAGGTGGTGAAATACAAATACCATATGATCTCACCTATAAGTGGAACCTAATCAACAAAACAAGCAAGCAAAATATAACCAGAGACATTGAAATAAAGAACAAACTGATAGTAACCAGAGGAGAGGGGTGAGAGAGATAACAGGGGAAAGAAGGGGAAGGGTCATCAAAGAACATGTATCAAGGCTCCATGGACAAAGCCAAAGGGGGTAGGATTGAGGGTGGGAGGTAGGAGTGGGTGGGGCAGGGGAAAGTGTTGGAATGAAAATGGAGACAACTGTACTTGAATAACAATGAAAAAAAAATAGACCTCCAGACTTCTACACTAGTGTTTTTTTTTTTCTCTGCAACATATCATTAAAGGCCTCTTCCTGATCCAACATGAAAGTCCATGTCATAAGATGAGGCTCATCTTGGGAAGGATGGTGGTCCTAAAATGGAGAGAGCAGGGGCCTGGCCAGCCAGATGTGAGACCAGCACAGACTTGGCGGGCACAGCCCTCCTGTCTGTCATGGCCTTCCTCTCTATTGTGGTAAGACCCTGGCAATAAGAGCTCCCTTTTGCTCTTGAGCAATAAAGAAAAAACATAAAAAACGAGCCTATTCCTTTCTTACCTACAGCCTTGTCCCTGACACAGTACCAGCATGATGTTAGGTTGTGTTTTCTGAAAGCACTAGAAAATTTTAAGTTGTTATTGTCATCTTGGAAGTATTGTGTTACTGTTTACTTGAAAGTTAAGATTTCCAAAGGACCTTGAATTATTATTTACCTTCCTTGTTGTCATTATTCACAGCTCCCTAGGCACAGAAAACTTTCAATTAATTTTTCAAGCAGTGCTGTCTGGTGATGGATACGGGAAGAATTTCTATTGGAAAAGAAATGACCTCAAATTTATGTTCTCAATTTTGAGGCCTCAGCTTTCTTCTATTTGAAAAGGCATAATTAATTATTAAAGAACATGTTAAATTATTTTACGTTTTTTCCTCACAATCCTACTGTTGCACCATTCTCACTTTCTAGGAAAACACAGAAGTCTTCCGATGGAGAGACCAATTCTGGGCTTCAGATCTGCCCTTGTCCTCCTGTTGCTCACCACTACGTTGCTTCCAAGGCTTAGGTGCCAATTATCATAGAAGAGTATTTACTCATCCAGATATTACTATAAACGAGGACCTTTTAGTACAAGTGATAAAGAGCTTAATTTGGTTTCTATGAACCTAAAGTTGATATTATTCTTTTACTACATGGTAAGATAATTCTCCCTTTAAAGTTCATTTTAAGTCCTTCCTGATTGGATATCTTCACAAAGCTTTGACTTCAGTTGGGAACTTTTAAACCAAAGATTGGATTTGTTTTTGAAATTTTTGTTTACTTACAGACTTAAGGGTACAGTTGCTTTCTTTCTCTCCTGAGTGCTTTCTTTTGCTTCTGATGTTGTATCTCTCTCTCTTCTCCTAGACAAATCAGCGAGAGGTGTCCTAGTGACACGGGGACCATGCAGATGGGGCACCTGCATGGTGTCGTGGAGTTCCCATGGCCAGTTTCATCACCCCCCTGAACCATTTCCCTCAGTCAGAGCTCTTGAGGAAGAAATGGAAAGAGACTGTCTGAACTGTTTGCCATGTGACTGTTTTCTAAACCATGGAACAAGGAGTTTCACATTACACCACGGTTCCAACAAACAGGCTGGATACTTTGCCTCAAAAGTGGAGAGACAGGGAACTGGTTATATTAAGTTGAGCACAAAATCTGATGCCCTGTTTTCGATTTTTGACCAGGGCTTCTCAGAACCAACAGTCTGAGCATTTGATTCTCTACTGACTGTGTAAAAGGAAAGTCACAGACTTTGCCCACCTATTACTAAAATGTGGCCACAATTATGGCAATATTCAAATTTCAATTTCTTAAAGTTCCAACTCCTTGACCAAGGACCCCACCCATAGTTTCTCCTTGTTGAGTTCTGAGAATCCTCAGTGGCTTCTATGTCTCCACAGCTTTGTTCTGGCCATTTCCCACAGCTGCTGTTGGCAGAGTTAGGAGGTCACAGCATCTCTCTTGCAGAACCCACAGGTATCTTTGGTCCTGCAGCCCAGCCTCATTCAGACGCTTTGTTCTCCTCTCAGTACTGCTTTGCTGGTACCTCAGTCACTCTTGAAGCCAGGTATTGAAAGAGCCAGGTGCCACTGTGCCACTCAGCTGGGGGACCAGAGAACAGTAAATGGACACATGCAAAGGGAAATGAAGAATGTTCCTTTTGTGCTGTACAACAGTACCAGATGTACATGGTCCTCTAAGTATTACCATTCTCCTACCTGCCTTAATCTGGCAATTAGGAGTTTTAATTAAGATCTTGCTGTCTTCATGGAGGGTTTCAGACAATTTGTCCATGTGATCATGAGTTGATCACATGTGATTAAGAGTTGAGAAAGCATTCTTCCCCTCTGAATGATGTTTGACCAGAGCTCATAATTGTGAAAGCTCTTTCAGCTCACAGGCTGCCATCCCCCTCCTTGCCATTTCCATTGCCATTGACATTGCCCTTTCCCACCTGGGAAGTGCACATGTATTCAAAGCAGCTGGAGAGAAGCAAGTACAGGTATTAGTTACCTCAGAGGCAAACCCAGGTGCAGCCAGTGGATGGACTGCGACCAAAGGCAGGGCTAGACCTGTGCCTCAGAAGGAAGCATATGCTTTATAAAAATGCTATCACTGATTGACTTCCCTGTGTATCTCAGCATCCTGTATTCCTATTGACTCCTTTCATGTGTTTTCATCTCAGTTTTACAAAAGGACTGCATCAATGTGCTACCTTAACAAATGGTGTCACTTTTGAAGAATGTACTTAGATGGCAACTATTGTCCTTTCTCAACCCCTACTCCAGTTACCTCTGCACTGCTTTGCTGTATGCAAAGCAAACTCTGATCTGTTTATCAGATTTGGTGCTAAGTCTGAATTTTAGACCAAATTCCTTACTACTATATGACCAGAATTTCTGAAATTTTTAGAGCCATGGACCTCTTTGGCAATCTGAAACTTGTGGACCTTTACCAGGATAATATACTTAAATACATAATGCATTTAATACATATAGTTATAAAGTAGGCTAATTATAATGAAATACAGTTAACCAAATATTTTTAAAATGTATACATTTAATAACAAGATCCAGTGGTGGGTCTAATAACCAACTTTGAAATGGTGATAAAATAATATTTAGAATTAGGAGCAACAATTATTATGCTATGAAAATATCTGTATTATCTTTTGGTGACAAAGTCACAGATACTGCTGACACTACTCTGCTTTGTAAGAGGAAATGCTATGTTGCTATTAAAGATCAGTAAAAAGGAAGACGCATTTTTTCCCATCCAAGTTTCTGCAGCCTTGAATCTGCAGTTCCTGGATTCCTGGTTCACACGTGGGTCCTTTCCATCATTGGGTCTTGGTCGGGTTGCTGCTGTCCATTTGATATGCTGACATCTTTGGTTCTTGAAGGGAGTTAGAGTTTCTGGCTTTCTGACTCAAATAGAATCTCTAGCCCCATAGGGGAGTAGAAGATACTAATAAATACAAAGGAAGAGGCAGCTTCTTGGCTACAGGGCTGAGAAGAAGCCAACCCTCAAGGACAAATGGGGTCTGGAACAGTGGGGAGGAGGGTTGTCTTCCACTTCTCTCTCTAGCAGCATCTTGACCCACTTGGATTCCCTGTAAGGGTTTTCAGGCCTTTTGGTGCTTAATTCAGCTCTATGGGGCAGTTCCATTCTCCCTTGCATAACCCTTACATCCCAGTGAGACTGGGTCTCTCCTCGTGTCTTCCCGCCTCCCTGCCTTGGTGTGCCCTGTCTCTTCTCCTGAAGTGACCCTCCTTTGGAATTGGTGGAATTATGTGTGATTTGTTTTATTTCTTTTCTTTCATTAATGCCTCCCACCCTCAGAATAGCTGCTGTTTATGTTGTAAGTATGAACTAATCTTATTATGGGAAAAATATATGATATTTATTTTTGAACATTTACCAATCTTTTCAGGCCTCACAAGAATTCAACCACCTCGTTAATGCCCTCCCTGATATTGACAATCCAAAAGGGACTCCCTCCCTGAAATCTCATGGCCTCCTCTGTGCTCATCACATTCTGTCTAGCATTGGTATAGACACACTTATTAAATAAATTGCTTATCTTGTCTTCTTTTCCAGATTGTTAAGTCCTTTGAAGAGAATGCTTGCGTATTTATTTATTGCCATTTTCTCCCCAGCAATCTCCAGTATCTTGCACATAATATCCTATTTTATCATGTTCTAATTAGATAATTATTTAATACGCTACATGATAAGCACTTAAGAAAAAACACTTATGGCAACATTTTGAATATAAGTGATGATCAATAACACTTTGGCTGAACTGATATAAATTTGTCTTGATAAAATCCACTATTTACTATAATAAGAATTATTTATTAGGAGCAGGGGCATTTCTACCCATTTTTCTGCATCCGACTGGCCTCGGTCCAGACTTCTGGGAAGATTTTTTGTTAATCCAATTGGCCAGGCCATTCACTGAGTTACATATTAGGAAGAAAGACATTTTCTTCCTGCACACAAGTAGGCTATAATCTGTCCCTACTCTGGGGACTCCACCCATCTTAGTTTGCGGTAGGGACACATGCGGGGTAACGGGAGAGAGTAGGAGCCTAAGCTGTGTTTTACAGCCTAGCTTTACAAAGACCATTTTACTGAGAGGTTTGGGTGTCTTCCCAGCTGTTATTTAAGTTTTACTTTCATTCCCAGTCTTCTGTTATATTTTGTACATAACTCCCTTGGTCCAGATTTCCTCAGGGAGCATGGGTGAACACGGGAGGAACTGGTTATTTTTAAGTCTCTATCCATAATGCCATCAAAATTTGCCCAAAATCTCACCCCCAGCTTAAACATCACAGAGGATAACTACAATGGGGAATTGCCCTTATTCTGTTTATTACATAGGCAGCTGTGTTTTCTGATTTATTTCAGATTTTAGAACATCATGAAAAATGGCCCAATTTCATAATGTCGGTGGTCGAAAGTGCTGTTTGCTGGCTGCAGACCCTCATGGTAGGTTTGGGCGAGATTTTGAGATTTGTGCAGTGAAAGGAGATTCAAATGACAAAGTTTTTATGGTGGCATTTCTGTCCTGTGTTTAGTAATGAAGGGAAGTGGCTTGGGCTCAGCAGGGTGAACGTGTTCTTCTCTGACAAGTGACGAAGTTCTGCGTCAGCTCTGCAGCTGGAGCCGTGGCATCCTCGTGGCGTTTCCAGGTCTCTCTGCTCAGTGTAC
Organism: Micronycteris hirsuta; assembly: GCA_004026765.1. Taxonomy (NCBI): domain Eukaryota; kingdom Metazoa; phylum Chordata; class Mammalia; order Chiroptera; family Phyllostomidae; genus Micronycteris; species Micronycteris hirsuta. Next base: position 36,492 of record PVJI01014757.1, read on the forward strand.
ACCTCAAGTATGTGCAGCAAACTCCATGTCGCTTCTCAGTTTACATTCTCTGTTGCTGGGCTGTGACCTGGTTTTACTACTTAACTCCCATATAAGTGATATGGATGATAATCCATCAACACCACAGAAAAATGCAAGTACAGAGTATCCATGGCATGATCTTGTAATATTCCAAATGTTTAGAACTTAAAACTTTTTACACAACAAGCCATATTTTGTGTTTCTCCCCTCTTTGGAACATGGTCCCTTCAGCAGCAGGTAATAGTCATGGAAGCTGGGGACTAGGTTGACTGGCTGGCAATGTCTATGGTTTAATTCAGCAGTTAAAATTTTGAGTGCAGGTTTCTTATAATACCTTAAAAATTTTATGTCACCTTTTTTTTGGCTGGTCCAACAATATATTGTATAAATCCATTGAAACAGAAAGGAGAATGTGGTGAGTTGAAAATGAGACATTGATCTCCAAGGACATAATTTTCTTCACTTGTAATAATTTATTTTCAAGTAAAAGAGCTTTTAAATAGGTTCATGGGCCTTAACTACTCCTAGAGAAAAACAATTTTGTTGAATTTCTTTCCTATTCTTTTCTTCCAGCATGAAATTATAAGTGGTTTTCAGAATACTGGTGAAACTAGGGAACCAAATAGTGTGCTAGAAATAAATAAGCTTGGTCCTATAAGCTATTGCACAGTAATAAAACATTATTTGTCCATATCGGAAATGGCTAAAGTGGAAAAATAATGGACTTTTGCACCGGGTGCTACAAAAATTTAGCCAGAGAGCTCCAGATTTGGATATCCAATTGCCTTGTCATGTCTCCCCTTGGATATCTCAAGGGCAACTCAGTTTATCACACCAGAAACCAGACTTGTAGTCTCCTGCCTCAAACTTAGTCATCATATTATGTTTCTTCATCAGTGAAAGGTAACACCCTTCAACCAGTGAAATGTGGCGGAAGTAATGTATTGAAATGTTGCATTGTGCTTTTTCTCCTCATGTTTTCCCTTACCAATCCATTTAAAAATGGTGTGACTCTCTCACACAGTGAGATTCTCTCAGTATGACTCCAAGCCTGAGGGATCTTGGCTGTGTGTGAAGTAAGTGGCCTGGGGTCCATGGCCGGTCTTTGGAAATGGCATAGCCAGTTTCAGAGAGGAGTTGAGGAGGGAAAGGCTTTTGAGGACCCATCTAGGAAGGGAGGAGAGGAGTCTGTGAGGATCTCTGCAGGGGCCCTGGGTGTGGCCTTCAAGACAATGACTGTATATCCTAAGGAAGGCTGGATCCAGCCCCATCAAAGGCCCCTGTGACCAGGAAATAGTAATATTGTAGGATCCAAAGGGATGAAGGAGACCAGAACAATGGACAGCTCAATGGTAACCAGTGTGGACAAACCACCATTGAACCAGGAGGAAGACTACTTGATACAGCTCTGAAGAAGAACTGGAGAAGAACGCAAGGTGGCGAGTGGTGCAAAATAAAGTGGACAGAGAATCAATCTTGGTGCATAGACCTGTCCTGGTCATCTGCTCAGCACAGGCCTCTTGAAACAAGAATGCTATATAGGTTTCACCTATCACCACCTCCCACCCCCAGCCCTGAACACTGAGGGAAATGATTCTCTTCCAGAAAGTGAATGCTATGGGGTCTTCTCCTCTACTCCTGTCTTCTCTTCCTCCCACCCTCTTCCCTTCCTCTCTTCCTTCCATCTAAGGAAGCATGCCCACAGCCCATATTTTCTGAAGCCTGACTGGGACATGGAACTGTCAAGCTCTACCACTTAATAATTGTGTGACTTTGGGTACGCCACCTAATGAAGCTAAGCCTCGTTGTACTCATTAATAAAGGAAGTAATGACAGTCCCAAGAGGACCGTTTAGAGAAGCACGTATCACAGAATCTGGCTTGATATGTGGGAATCATCATCGTAGTTTGCTGTGTCCTCTGACAGGCAGTAGACACTGGGGACTCAGCGGCAAACAAGTCAAGATTCCTGATCTCATGAAACTTTCATAACGCCTTTCGCTTTCACATCAGCTCCTACTCTCCGGTCCCATGTGTGTACTAGCTAAGCTCTAATGCAATCATTTCTGAATAAATGTGTTCTTATATTCTTTTAAATAAAGTTTCCAAAGAATGGCAAGTAATTCTTAAAGGCTTAAATAAAAATAAATCTATTGTAAGGTATTTTATTAAAGCAAGAGGACATATTTAATTGGTTGGAAAAATATTAGCTATGGTTTTTTTTTTTTTGTTGTGCTTGATATTACCATAGAACATGGATGGGAACTGGTAACAGTTTATGGTTTGAATGGGTATACATTTCTTAGGCTGGAAGCTGAAATAAAATCACTGGCAACATATAGTTCTCTGACAGGTGACACATTAGTTATACTACTCTGCCGTCGGTGTTTGGAAATCATTGCATTATTACATCCAAAATCTCTGTGATATTTAACAAGGAAGCTAGTGCAAGTTCAGCCCTAGGACTCCTTCCTTATCTGCACTGGTGGGAGGTGGAGCCACTGTTCTGACGAGGTTTTCCCTGAAGTGAAACGTGTGGCGCCTGTCAACACCTGTGTCCCCCTCCTCCTCCAGCAGTGGGCGGGGTTCATTTTAACTGGAATGGTGCTGGTAGTTCACTGCCTCTTCATCTCAGGATCTCCCTGTGATGACAAAAGCTAGGCTTTAAAAACTATGCAAGTAACTTTTCAAAAATTTTTTTTTTGTTTAAAATATATAGTAAAAAACCTAAAGATCGCTTTTCAGGCCTCCCCCTCATTCAATTCTATTTTCCTGAAAGAAATACCATTAACCATTTGTGTCTGTCTTTCCAGATATTTCTCTATATTTGCATATAACTTAAACCATTTTAAACTAAATTTATATATTCTGTTAATAAAAAATCATACTATGTATATTGCTTTGCAACATTTTTAATTTAATGCTATATCTAGGTTAGCTTTTCAACCAGTATATATAGGTGTAGCTCATTCTTTTTAACTCTCAAGTAATTTTCATGGATCTTTCAATTCACCATTCACCAATTGATAATATTCAAGTTATTTCTTATTTCTATCACTACAAATATCACTGGAACAAACATCTATATACATAGATTTGTTGTGGCATTTGTATAAATATTTCTGTGAGATAGATTCTTAAGAGTGGGATTGCTAAATTTTACTTGATGTTGCCAAATTATATGCTTCTAGTCTGTACCAATTATATTACTACTAATAACATATTTCTATTGAATTTATCATGAGGAATGGACTTGTGGGGACCTAGGTAATGAATATATATGTTTGAAATTAGATAATGCCAAATGGTATTCCAAAGTTGTTGTACCAGTTGACATTCCCACCAGCGACAGTGAAAGCTCTCCAGTGTTTGGTCTTGTTGCATACTAGGATTTTTGTCATGTGTTGGGTATATTGCAGTATCTTATTTTATTTTGTTCCTTATTGTCTGGTTGACTAAAGCAGTCAACCACTTTTCCAGATGTTTATGGGTTACTGAGACACCCTTTTCTGTGTACTTTCTGTTTAAATTTTTGCCTAGTTTTAAAACCATTAGGTTAACTATGTTATTCTTATCGATTTGTAAGATGCAAATCTTTTTAGGGTCATACAAGTATTATATTGATCCTCTACTCTTTTGGTTGCCTTTTCATTGTTTTAATGGCGACTGTTGATGAACAGTTTTAAATTTTAATGCAGTCCCGTTTAATCTGTCTCTTCTTTTGTGGTTACTGCTCTTTGTGTCCCAGTTCAGAAACCTCTGCCTACTCTCCAGGGGAGGGAAATACCTTCTATGTTGTCACCTAGTTGTTTTATTGTCTTACCTTTCACATCGAGACCTATAATCCACCTGAAGTTGATTTTAGTGCATGATATAAGTTAGGAGTCAAGATTTATTTTATTTTCTATGAATATCCAATTTATTCGGCACCTCTTATTGGAAAGAGCGTTTTTAATCCACTGTTCTATGGTGTCACTTTTGTCATAAATCAAGTGACTATAGGTCAACTTCCTAATTAATTCCATTGGTCTGTTTTTCCATCCTAGTGACATTATCACAGTTTCTTAATGAAGAAGCTGTATAATAAGTCTTGATATCTGGCAATGTATGTCTTCTAATTTTGTTCTTTAAAGGTGTCTGATCTATACTTGGCACTTTGCATTTTTCGTATAAATTTTAGAAACAGTCTTTAATTTTCCACAAAAAAAATTTTGGAATTTTGAAACAAGTTTATTGAAGCATAATCAACATATAATGAACTGGAATTTTTAAAGCGTAATTTTATAAATTCTGACATGTGAAAATGCCTCTAATATTATTACCACAATCAAAATAATAAACATATCTATTACACTCAAGACTTTTCTTGTATCCATTTCTACTCAATCCCATCCCTCTCAGACCTCCATCTGTAGATAACCACTAATAATATAGATTATATAGTGTGTGTTTGCATTTTTGAGAATATTATATAAATAGAACTGTAGAGCATACGCTTTTTGGGGGTCTAATTTCTTTCACTCAGCATATTTATTTTAAGAGTCATTCATTCTATTGTTTATCAATATTTCATGTCATTTTATTGCTGAAGAGCATTCCATTGTACGAATTTATTTATCTGTTATCTGTTGGTGGACATTTGGGTTGTTTCCAGTTTTTTGCCATTATAAATAAAGCTACAAAGAACATTCATGTGCAAGCCTTTGTATAAACATGTACTTTTATTTCTTTTGAGTAAATTACCTAGGAGTGGAATGGTTAGTTGTATGTCGAACTTTGTAGGAAACTGCCAAACTGGTTTCCAACTTGGATAACCATTCTACGTCTCCACCAGTAGTAGTGTGACAGAATTCCAATTCCTCAATATCCTCAACCAGAACTTGCTATAATCAGTATTTTTTATTTTAGGCAGCCTAATAAAACTGAAGTGATTTTAATTTGTACTTTCCTAGTGACTAATAACATTGAGCATGTTTTTATATGCTTATCTGCTATCTTTATATCTTATTTGCTAAAGAATCTATTCAAATATTTAATCTAGTTTTTATTGGTTTATTTTCTTATTATTGAGTTTTAAGAATTATTCATATATTGTAGATGCAAGGCCTTATCAGATATATGCTTTGCAATTATTTTCTCCCTGTTTGTGGCTTTTTTATTCTCTTAAGAATGTATTTGAAATAGCAGAATTTCTTAATTTTGATGAAGTTCAATTTATTATTCTTTTCCATAATCAGTCCTACCTTCGGTGTTGTGTATAAGAAATCTTTGCCAAATCCAATGTCACAAAGATTTTCTTCTATATTTTCTTATATAAGTTTTATAATTTTCAGTTTTATATTTACGTCTATTATCCATTTGAGATAGTATTTTTATATGATGTGGGATATGAATCAAAGTGGATTTTTTACATAAATTTATATTCAATTTGACTTTCTTGATTATTGTAACTTTTTAATAAGTCCTAAAGTCACATAATACTAGTTCTCCAACCTTGTTCTTTCCAAGGTCATTTTGGCTATTCTAGATTCTTTACATTTCTACATGGATTTTAGAATAAGTTTGTCAGTTTCTAGCCAAAAAAGCTTGCTGAAATTTGTATTGCAATTACATTGAATCTAAAGATCAATTTAGGGAGAACTGACATCTGAGCAAAATTGAGTCTTCCAGCCCATAAACATGGTAGATTGCTGTATTTGTTTATGTATTCTTTTATGTATTTTAGTAATATTTTGTCATTTTTAGTATATAAGTCTTAGATACCTTTTGATATATTTATCCCTAATCATTTCATATTTTTGATGTTACTATAAATATTACTTTTTTGTTAATTACAATTTCTACATCTTTATTGCTAGTATATTAGAAATGTAATTGATTTTTGTTCTTCCTCTTTTTTCCTGTAACATTGCTAAACTTTTATTAGCTTTTCTTTGATCCTTTGGGATCCTTTTCCCACATAGGTAATCATGTAATCTGAGAATTCAAAGAGTTTTACTTCTTCCTTCACAATCTGGATGCCTTATATTCCTTTTTGTTGCCTATTGCGCTGGCTGGATTCTTCACTACAGTTTCGAATATAAGTGGTGAGAATGAACATCCTTTATTTGTTCATGGTGTTGGAAGAAGGCATTTAGTCCTTTACCATTAAGTATGATCTTTTCTGTGTTTTGTATTCAATAGATGCCTCTTATCAGGTCAGGCAGATTCTTTTCCATTCCTAATTTTCTGAGAGTTATTTGTTTTAAATCAGAAATGAATGCTGAATTTTCTCGAATGCTTTTGCTTTATCTGTTGAGATTAGCACATGGTTTTTCTTTTTCAGCCTGTTGATATGGTCAATTACATTGATTTTTGCCTGCTGGGATTTTGATTGGGATTTTATTAATTCTTAAAAACATAAGGAAGATTAATATTTTTACAATAATGAGTTATCCAGTTTATGAATCCTGATAATGTTTTGTAGTTTTCTGTGTAGGGATCTTGGACATTTTTCTTTCCCTTCCTCCTCTATTTTTTTCCTTTTATTTCATCTCCTTTCTTCCTTCATTTTCCTTCCTTTTGATCTCTTTAAGAGTAGGTTGTCTACGTACTTGTTTTAAAATATGTCCACGTATTTTTGGCACTCCTTCCATTAAATGGTGGGATATATGCT
>PVJI01014758.1:0-43171 GCA_004026765.1 Micronycteris hirsuta
AGAAAGCAAGCAAAACATAACCAGAGACATTGAAATTAAGAACAGTCTAACAATAGCCGGGGGGGGAGGGGACAATGGGGAGAAGGTTTTCAGGAATCATGGTAGAGGACACATGGACAGAACTAAGGGGGAGGAGGGAGGCTGGGGAGGGAGGGGGGTTGGCATGGAAGGGAGGAGGGGAGGGGAGACATTGCAAATAACTGTAATTGAACAACAATAAAGTAATTATTTAAAAAAATGTTATTAAAACCAAGAAAAGAGGAAAAGGCCCTATCTCTAAACAGAAATAAAATTGCATCATAATTAAAAGAAAAATATGCAAAATTAAAATCAATCAGTTATTATCAATATTAATTTATTCTGTGTCATCAGATCCTATGACAGTTCTGATCAGTGAGGAAGGAGCTCCAAAGATGGGGTCATAAATTTCTATGCTACAATATCAGACATAGCTTATCTGAGAAAATAAATAAATATTCTTTATATTAAACCTAAAAGAAAAATATAAATTCCATTGGTCTATTAGCAACTGCAATTTTATAATCTTTTTGAAGTAACTATCCCAACATGCACTTTCCCATGACCTTTCATTATCATAGTGACAAAATAATACTGTTTTTATAGAAATAGGAAATTCCTCTGACCTACACTTTTGCCTTGCTTGGAAATGTGACAATTTCAAAAGATGAAGAGGCAAAAAATTATTTAACACTAAACAAAAAGTCACTTGGTAATGTCCTAATGTCTAATGTCGCCAATATTTTTTAACCTTGTTCCAATTAAAAAAAAAAGCATAGCTTACATGTACTATAATGTCTTTGACTCTAGAATATTAATGGGGTAATGATCCTCTTCTTAGGATATCTGACCGCCATGTAAATCTTACTCCAAGATTTGCTACTCATTCATATTCTTGCATAATACCCCTCAGAAAATGGCATTGCAAAACCTGCACTGCACGGTTACATGCCATTCTGAAATTGACCCCAAACTTATATAATACAGATCTCCTGAGACCTGGGGCCTCATTTTCATTGTCACTGCTTTTTCCCATTACCTAAAATAGGAGTTGACACATAGTAGGTGAATAAATAGTGCAGGTATGAATAAATAACCAAATGAGTGACAGAAAGAGTATGGGAATATATCAGGTTTAGATAGTGTTTCAAAAGTTGGAGGAGTAAGATTCTTTCACCTTAAAATTTGCAATTATATCTCAGAAGCAATAGTGGGTTTTGTTAATAGTTATGTTGAAAGTAATGTAGACTCAGAGTTGGGACAACATGAAGCATTATAAAATAGAGAATCCCAGCCATGCCAAGGTAAATTATGTAGCAAGAAGAAACTGGTACTCAGCCCCTCCAATCCCTGGGTCTGATTATTTTAGAGGTTAAACAACACTTTTTCTCCTTTAGCTTTTCAAATTTCTTGCACATTCTTTCAATTAATTTCTTTCTTCTTCTGTTGTAAAAGATTGGATATATTCAACTTCATGCAACAATAAATTTATAATTCAAACAATATGGTAGTCTCATATATGTTTAGTCAAAATTTACTTTCACTGCTTGAAGTACCATGATTAATTTTCAGTTTCTGGGTCCTGTATTTGAAATTGGAATTTTAACCAGTGTGCCTCCTCTTCTACAGAAGTTCCCTTCCTTATGTCACAAAGAAAAACAAAAGGAAATGCCTATCAGAGCGCAGAGGAATAAAATAGAGGCTAAGAGAAGTAGGCGTATCAAGTACCATGGCAGCAACTATTTGCCTCTGGTGTCTAAGAAGGAGCTCACAATCATGGCAAGAGTGACTGACCCTAATTAGCAAGAGGAAGTAAAACTGCTTTTACACAATGAGGGGAAAACACCTTCCATACTGAGGCTTTCTTCACCAGTGCAACACTTCTCAGCTAATGATTAGTAGAAATCAGAGAAGTGAGTTCATACAACATTGGACATTTGCCAGATGGGTGCTATAAAACTACAGGGGATGAAGAAAGTTTAGGGTTTCCAGAAATGCCAATAAAATAATGACATATGGACTTTAAGCTCAATGAGGAAGAAAGAAATAATGGAAAGAGAAGAAGAGTTGGAGTGACAGAAGTAAAAATGATGGAGTAAGAGACTTTTAATCCTATCCTTCCATAGATGCTACAAGTAAAGCAAAAATTGTTTGAATTGATGTTTTTAGATCTCTGGAAATGAACCAAAGGCTTGCAGCAACCCTGGAAGAGCTTATTTAAAAATATGAATGTATTATCCTCAGTAAGATCAGTGAACTTTGTGTCATTTGACCTTACAGAAGATACATGCCATTCAGCAGTAACTGTGAAATCAGCAGTGTACTTTCCTAGTAACAGAGGGAACAGACAGACCCTATTCACAAAGAGCCTGTTACATTCTGATCTGTCTGGTGGTTGCATGGAAGACTGGCTCAAATTGTCTCCTACTGTCTCCAGTTCATCTAACTCAGGACTGATTCAATACTAAAGCTGCTTCCCAGGGTAATTTGTCAAGGGATATTTACAAGCTAACATTAGATTGCTGTTGTCTAAGACAATAGATAACAGGTGGTTCAAATAGTATACTAATCAAAATGCATAAAAGTAAGGCTAGAGAATATTATGTACATAAAGTTTGGAAAACTACTACATTACTGGGGATCTAGAAGGGTATACACATGTGCAGGGCTGTTCACATACTAAAGAAATATTTTCCAGTGACTTCGAGGCTCAGTGGAATCTGGAAGTAAAGACTGAGGCAGAGTTTTCAACTGCCTGGTTGAGTGCTGACAGCATACCTTAACACATACACAGAGTCCTAGACAAATACTGGAAGATTTTAGTTCCAGATATTTACACAGTTTGCTCTTCGCTGCTTAAATATGTATTCATGATAAAAATAAGAGAGGTCTTTCATGCTAACCACTACACTAAAGGGTTCATGTACTTCAGGGGCCACACATGATACTGAATACAGACTCTATAGAATTAGCTCAGAAAATTCACTAGAATAACTACATCACTACTAATAATATTAATAAAAAAATAACAAGTGTTAGTGGGGATATGAAAAAATTGGAATCCTCATACTTTACAAAAAATTGGAAAATAAGACAATTCCTGTAGAAAATAATTTGGTAGTATTAAAGTCTAACTTTAAAGGGTTAGCCTTAGAATGACCAAGTCATAAAACAATTCCACTTTTAGATGAATACCCAAGAAAACTATATATATTTAGGCAAAACTTACACCTGAATGCTCATAGCATTATTATTCATAATTGCCCAAAGTGGAAACAAACAAACATATATTAGATAATGAATGAGTAAACAGGATGTGGTCTATCAATATAATGAAAAATTTTTCAGCCATAGAAAGAAGAAAGTACTCTTACATGCTCCAATATGAATGAACCTTAAAAATATGATGCTAAGTGAAAAAAGTCAGACACAAAAGGGCACATATTGTATCATCTTATTTATGTGAAATCCAGAATAGAAACAGAAAGTACATATTGATTGTTATAGAATGGGGGAGGGGAAATTTGGGAATACCTTGTTATAGGTATGCAATTTCTTTCAGGGGTAATGAATTAGATAGTGGAATTAAATACTTATAATTGCACAACATAAACATACTAAAATACTGACATTTACACTTTTAGATGTTGAATACTATGTTAGGTGAAGTATATATCATTAAAAAGAAAAGTTCCTGTTAAAAAAGTCACAGTCAACTTCTGGTCAAGATGGCAGTATAAGTAGACATGCCTTGCCTCTTTGCTCAATCACATCAAAGTGACAACAAAAATATAGAAATACCATGACTCAGAACCATCGGGAATTGAGTTAAATGGAAGTCTGACAACTATGGAATTAAAAAAAAACATATCCATCTATACTGGTAGGAGGGGTTCAGGTGTGGAAAGGGCTAGTCCCACATCCACGTGTGGTGGATAAAAATTCTAGAGGGATATCTCAGGAGCAAGGAGTCACAGCCCCACACCAGGACACAAGTCCCATGTTCCAGTGCTAAAAAGATAAATCTTCACAATTTCTGGCTACAAAAAACAGTGGGGATTGAGTTGGCAGGAAAAAAAAAAAAAAACTTTTGGAACACAAAGCAGTTCCTCTTAAAGAACCCACACACAGACTCACCAACTCAGAATCACTCCATTTGAGCTCTAGCACCTGGGTAGCAGCTTGAAAGGCAACAGTGGTATACAGGGAGAAAATGAAGTGTCTGGCATCAAGGTGAGAAGAGGCCATTGTCCCTTTTCTAAACCCTCTCCCCACAGAGCCACAAAGCTAGCAAGGTGGTGCCATGTCTGAGACTCCATCAAACTGGGTAATACTATTTGACCTTCCTTGAAGATCTCCAGAGACTTTACCCTACTCAACTTACAGCCTCAACCAAGCTGCTCTTCCATATGAATGGCTGGCTGGTCTTGGCTCATACTTCACAACTTTCTAAATCCTCTCCAAACAAGCAACAGCTGGCCTCATTGAGTCCCAGGCCTGGCAATAGTAGTAGCCAGCTTAGATTCATGGCTTGGTTTTGCCTGGGAATCTCTGATTTCAGCACAAGTAGCAGCCATTTCAGATTGCTGTATCGCTCAGGCAAGAGTGGTCCTAGGCAAAACACAGATAGGGGCTGACCTTGGCCTGCATAACCTGGGAAATCCTAGGGCCCAGGCACCCAGTGGACAGCTATGGAACACACTGGAGCACCACCACCCTGCTCTCACACAGCTGATCCTCCATGGAGGGTGGAAGTTGGTGGAAAGTGATCACAGCCAACACTTGCAGCTGATTATCCTAGGTAAATCACTCCCTTTGACCTGCCAACAGCAAACAAGGCTCAACTACAAGAGGAGGGTGTACGCTACCCACATGAAGGGTACACCTCAAGTACCCAGCTTGTGTGATAGGGGAGGCTGAGCCACTGGACTCTACAGGACATCTACTACACTAGGCCATAGTACCAAGACACAGAATCAAAGCAGCTCTACTTAATACATAGAAACAAACACAGGGAAGCTTCCAAAATGAGGAGATAAAGAAATATGGCCCAAATTAAAGAACAGATCAAAACTCTAGAACAAAAGCTAAATGAAATGGTGATAAGCAATGTAGCAGACACAGACTACAAAACAGTTGTTATAAGAATGCCCAGGAACTTAGTGAGGACCTCAGCAGCATAAATATAAATTATATATATATGTGTGTGTGTGTGTGTGTGTGTGTGTGTGTGTGTGTGTGTGTGTATAGTCAGAAAAAAGAATACACCAATTGAAATAAAGGACAATGTACAGGGAAACAGCAGTAGAGGGGATGAAGTGAAGAATCACATCAATGATTTGGAACATAAGGAAGCAAAATCCCACCACACAGAACAAGAAGAAAAAATAATTTAAAAAAAATGAGGATAGTATAAGCAGCCTCTGGGACAACTTCAAGAGGTCCAACATTTGCATCATAAGGGTGCCAAAAGGGGAGGAGAAAGAGAAAGGAATTAGAAATGCATTTGAAAAAAATAATGAAAGAAAACTTCCCTAATTTGGTGAAGGAAATAGACATGGAAGTCCAGGAAGCATAGAGAGCCCCAAATAAGATGGATGCAAAGAGGCCCATTCCATTCCAAGACACATCATAATTAAAATTTCAAAGGCTGAAGATAAAGACAGTATCTTAAAAGCAACAAAAGAAGTTAGTTACTTACAGGGGAGTTCCTATAAGACTGTCAGCTGATTTCTCGAAAGAAATGTTGTAGGCTAGAAGGAATTGGCAAAAAATATTCAAAGTCATGAAAAGCAGGAGCCAAGAGTCAGGATCATTTTACCCAGCAAAGCTATTATGTAGAATTGAAGTGCAGATAAAGAGCTTCCCAGATAAACCATTATTATATGAAATGCTAAATGTTAAAGGGATGGCTGGGGTGGGGGTGAGTAGCGGGGGGGAAATGGAGATAACTGCACTTGACAACAATAAAAAAGTGAAAATAAAATGAAATAACAAAAAAACCTATAAAGTAAAAAATCCGCAGGTTTGTTGACTTTAAAGGGAAAACTTGCAAGAGTTATTTCAGAGCAAACCAATACTCAGTCTCAACTGACAGCGAATTATATTCAATTTAGAATTTCTGCTAAATCTAAAAATCTCGAAATAACCACCTTGCCCTTGCTGGGTGGCTCAGTTGGTTGGAGTGTTGTCTCATACACCAAAAGTTGTGGGCTCCATCCCAAACAGGATACATACCTAGTCTGCAGGTTCTATCACCAGTCAAGGTGTATATGGAAGGCAACTGAGTGATGTTTCTCACATCTCTCTCTCTAGATCCCTCTTCCTCCCTCTCTCTCTAAAGTCAATAAACATATCCTTGAGTGAGAAAACAATTAAAACTAAAACAAAGAGTATATGAAAGGAAAGAAAAAAAGAATCATCCTAATACTTAATTTATTAAAAATAGAAAAATACACCAGGGCAACAGTGAAATTTCAGTTATATCCCCTTAAAGTCATATCTTGGTTGCTTGAATTATTGTATATGAGGAATTGTATAATAGTTTGCCTTTTTAGGGACTTAGTCTGAAATGGGAGAAACCTTTAAATCACCTACTGTATTATCTGAAGGCCCTTGATTAACTAAAAGTCTACAAAAGAGAAGGCTAAAAGAGAAAACTGGCTGAACTTCTAGGCAGCCCCCAAAATGCTAGAAATTTTCAGAAAGAGAAAGAGGAATAAATCCATCTGTTTGGAAGAGGCCTCTCAATTCATGAAAGCATTACATTCTGCTATCGAAACACACACACAGACTTCTAAAAACAAGCTTATACAGAAACAATAGCACAAAAATTATTGGAAAAATGGCTTATGATGAAACTTTCAGTGATAGTTCTATTAATGATTGCTGAATTTTCAGTTTTACAAAGTAATATGCATTTGATACATTTTGGTACATTCTACCATATGTTAGAGTAATGCCCACTAAAAGACCCCAAAGAAGACTTGAAGCTCAGATGTAATTATTTGATACCTATGACTCCACTTCATATTTTAAATGACTTTAATCTTTATATTAGATACTTGAATTATTTTTTATTATCTCATTTTATGAATGAGAAAGTTGAATCTCAGGAATGTTAGATAAATCCTCCAAAATCAGGAGAATTATAAATGTTAAAGCTATGAATTAAACCCAGTATTCTCAGACTCAAAATCTACTTTGCTCTTTGCTACTTAAATATACTCTCATAATAAAAATGAGATGAGAGGGGAGAATACTTTTATACTATGTTTATCTCATCTTCAATTCATGGAATTTAATATAAGGAATTATTTAGAACATGTGTTACATATTATATTGCAATGGTTAAAGATCAAGCAGAAATTGAATAAGCACTATAAAAAATTAGAATGAATAACTTCTCAATCCATAAAACATTATTCAGATAATATTTAGAAAAGAAAAAATAAGTAATATATTTTAGTATAGGTCTGTTTACTAAAACAAGTTTTAACAGAGAAAAATTAATTCTGCATCACTGAGAGAATTTATCAAAAATTCTGCTTTTTTTTTTAGTTATCTATCTGGTTTTTGTCATGAAAGCATAATTAATTATAAAAGGAAAATGTCCATATAGTATGTTCTATTAAAGGCTAAAAAGAAAGCATTATAAGATTGTCATACAGAAAATCTATTTTACATCCATGTATATAAGACATCCCAGATAATTGTACTAATAGAAGATATATTTTGCTATTTCTAGGAAGCATTTTTAAATTTTAAAGTTTTATTTACTTATTTTTGGAGAGAAGGGATGGGAAGGGGAAAGAGAGGGAGAAAAACATCGATGTGTGAGAGAAATGTGGATTGCCTCTCACATGCTCCTCAAGTGAGGACTGGCCCACAACCCTCTCACATGCTCCTCACATGCTCCTCAAGTGGTTGCCTCTCACATGCTCCTCAAGTGGGGACTGGCCCACAACCCAGTCATGAACCCTGAATGGTAATCAAACCAGTGACCCTTTGCTTTACTTAATGTTGATCAACTGAGTCATGCCAATAAGAGCAGGAAGTGTTTTTAGTAATAAATGCAGAAGAAAACCAACAAAATAAGTAGAAAGAAAATATAATCCATTTTCACAGTGATCTTGAAAGAAAACCACATTGTGCAGCACCCCCACAAAAAAAGAGAGAGAGGACAAGAAAAGAAAATGCTTAGGTAAGAACAGATAGCATCAATGTGGCTTAATTAATAGTCTAATAGTTTATAGAAAAATACTTTTAAGATTTAGAAAATAACCATTTTTTCACTTCCAAACAAAAGATATTGAATTAACTAAAAACCCTTAATACTTACAACTACTGAAAGTTCATGAAGTTAGTTGAGTTGGTTAGTAGCTGATATCAACAACTTAAAGAGTTCAGTTTCCATATTAGACATTTACCTTTCCTCTAGTAATTGCATTATAACTGTTTTTCTGCAAGGGGACCAACTCTGTTTGTCCCCTTGCAAACTACATTTAATGGAAAGACACTGGAATATTTATAACTGATGTAAAAAAGTTTTTCACATGCAGAAATAAGAACATCTCTTCTAAAATTATATCATTCTCAATGTTACATATGGTGAAAACTCTTGTTATGTTGATACTAATATTCTTCAAAAGAATTTCTGTGAAAGACATCATTTAAATTTTAATAATCTACTTAGAGAATCTAAGCATGTATAATTTAAAAATATTGGAGAAAATAAGGCTATCTGTCTACTCTCAAGTATACTTCATAACATCTGAAAAGAGGAAGGAATATGATTTCCACAGGCAAGATTTACCCCCCACGCCCCAAATAATATAGAATTTTAATTGTATTGGAATTTCAGATAAATAACAAAAGATAATTTAGTGTAAGTATGTCCCAAATCTTGAGTAGAATATACTTATACTAAAACACTTTTTAAAATATGAATGCAAATTTATCTGGATGTCCTGCATTTTATCTGACAGCCTTAATTTCAGAGAGAAGCAGCAGAATAATAGACATAAACTAAATAAAATGTAAATCTCAGGGTCTCAATCTAACTACAGTCGTTTAATATAAACCTACCTGCTTTATTCATCTTTTGTCTTGACAAAATATTTTACCTGTTTCTTTTTTAATTTTTATTGGTATTCAATTACAATAGTCCCTATTTTCCCCCATTACCCTCCCCAGCCCTACTTACGCCCACCTCTTACATCCAATACCCCCCATTGTCTTTGTCCAAGGGTCCTTTACACATGTTCCTTGACTTAACTGGCAGTGACTAGAGTGGGGGAGAGATAACAAGAGAAAAAAGAGGAAGGATCACTTCCTTTAAACAGATACTTATTATTACTCTTGGCAAGTAATCATGTAAAAATCTATTTATTATTTAAAATACTTTAAATTTTTTTAGGAAAAAAATAATTTAAAATGGTATGTGATCATTCTGTCTGGGTAGCTCTGTTGTTCAGAATGTTGTCTGGCAGGTGCAAGACTTGGTCAGGTCACACACAAGCATCATCCAGTGAATACATAAAGAAATGGAACAACTGAAAACCTAGGTGAAATGGACAAATTTCTAGGAAAATCTAATCATCCAAATCTCAATGAAGAAGAAGCAGAAAGCCTGAACTGACCAATAACAGCAGATGAAATTGAAACAGTAATCAAAAAACTCCTGACACACAAAAGCCCTGGACCAGATGGTTTTACAGGAGAATTCTATATAGCATTTAAGGAGGAACTAACACTTATCCTTCACAGACTATTCCAAAAAATCCAAAAGGATGGAAGAATCCCAAACTCTTTTTATGAAACCAGCATCATCCTAATCCCCAAACCAGATAAAGTCACAACAAAGAAAGAAAACTTCAGGCCAATATCAGTGATGAACATAGACGCTAAAATCCTCAACAAAATCTTGGCAAACCACACCCAGCAATACATTAAAAAGATCATACACCATGACCAAGTGGGATTCATCCCAGGGATGCAAGGATGGTACAATATCCACAAAACAATAAACATACTACATCACATAAACAAAAGCAAAGACAAAATCACATGATCATATCAATAGATGCAGAAAAAGTATTTGATAAGGTACAGCACTCATTTATTATAAAAACACTTAGCAACGTGGGAATAGAGGAAGCATTCCTCAACATAATAAAGGCCACATATGAGAGACCTATAGCCAACATTATACTCAGTGGGCAAAAACTAAAATCTTTCCCACTAAGATCAGGAACAAGAAAAGGCTGTCCACTATCACCACTTCCATTCAACATAGTACTGGAAATTTTAGCCACAGCAATAAGACAAGAAAAGTAAATAAAAGGTATCCAAATTGGAAAGGAGGAAACAAAACTGTTGTTGTTTGCACCTTACATGATAGTGTACATAGAAAATTCTATAGACTCCACCAAAAAACTACTCAATCTAATAATTGAATTTGGTGAAGCAGCGGGATACAAAGTCAATATCCAGAAATCAAAGGCATTTTTGTATACCAACAGTGAAACAGCAGAAGTAGAAATCAGGGAAAAAAATCCCATTTGATGTAGCAACAACAGCAAAAAAATAAAATACCTAGAAATAAACCTAACCAAGGAGGTAAAAGACCTGTACTCAGAAAACTACACAGCACTGAAGAAAGAAATCATGGAAGACACAAACAAATGAAAACATATACCATGCTCATGGATCAGAAGAATCAAAATCATCAAAATGTCCATACTACCCAAAGCAATTTATAGATTCAATGTAATCCCTATCAAAGTACCAATGGCATATTTCACGGATATGGAACAAACACTTTGAAAATTTATATGGAACCATAAACGACCCTGAATATCAGCTGCAATTTTGAGAAAGAAGAGCAAAGCAGGAAAGATCACAATTCCTGATATCAAACTGTATTACAAGGCCACTGTAATCAAAGCAGCTTGGTACTGGCATAAAAACAGACAGGTATACCAATGGAACAGAATAGAGAGCCAAGAAATAAACCCAAATCTCTATGGGCAATTAATCTTCAACAAAGCATAAAAGCATAAAATGGAATAAAAATAGCCTCTTCAACAAATGGTGTTGGGAAATCTGGGCAGCTACATGCAAAAAAAATGAAACTCGAGCACCAACTTACACCATACACAAAAATAAACTCAAGATGGATAAAAGACTTAAATATAAGTCATGACACCATAAAAGTCCTAGAGGAAAACATCGGTAGGAAAATCTCAGACATCCCACGCAGCAACATCTTCAATGATATGTCCCCCAGAACAAGGGGCATAAAGGGAAGTATAAACAAATGGGACCTCATCAAAATAAAAAAGATTCTTTGGGGATAAAGAAAATAGTATTAAAATAAAAAGAGAACCAACCATATGGGAAAACATATTTGCCAACGATACCTTACACAAGGGCTTGATCTCCAAAATGTATAAAGAACTCATATGACTCCACACCAGGAAGACAAAAAACCCAATTAAAAATGGGCAAAAGACTTGAACAGACACTTCTCCAAGGAGGACATACAGAGGGTCCAGAGACATATGAAAAGATGCTTAGAATCACTAGCCATCAGAAAGATGCAAACTAAAACCATAATGAGATACCACTTCACACAAGTCAGAATGGTCATCATAAACAAAGCAACAGATAACTGTTAGAGGAGATGTGGAGAAAAGGGAACCCTAGTGCACTGTTGGTAGGAATGCAGACTGGTGCAGCCACTGTGGAAAACAGTATGGAATTACCTCAGAAAACTAGAAATGGAACTGTCTTTTGACCCAGCAATTCCACTACTGGTATTATACCCTAAGAACCCTGAAACACCTATCCCAAAGAACCTATGCAACCGAATGATCATAGCAGCACAATTTACAATAGCCAAGTGCTGGAAGCAACCCAAGTGTCCATCAGCAAATGAGTGGATCAAGAAACTATGGTACATTTACACAACGGAATTCTATGCAGCAGAGAGAAAGAAGGAGCTTATACCCTTTGCAACAGCATGGATGGAACTGGAGAGCATTATGCTAAGTGAAATAAGCCAGGAAGTGAGGGACAAATACCATATGATCTCACCTTTAACTGGAACATAATCAATAAAAGAAAAAAACAAGAAAAATATAACCAGAGACATTGAAATTAAGAACAATCTAACAATAGCCAGAGGGGAGCAGAGAGGGGACTATTGGGAGAAGGGTTTTCAGGAACTACTATAGAGGACATATGGACATAACCAAAGGGGAGGATGGAGGTAGGGGTCAGAGGTGGGTTTGGAGGGGGTGGAGGGAAGGGAGGGGAGAGGATGCAGACAACTGTAATTGAACAACAATAAAATAATTTTTAAAAAATCATGCCGTACTACTTTACAACTTTATTCACTTTACAATATATAAAAATATCTTATGTCAGTAAGCACAATTTTACTTTATGTTTTAAATATTTCATGAAAAATTTCAAAAATACATAAAAGAAAACACAGTAGCATAATGAACCAAAATTGTAACCCCAAAATCAACACGGTCAGTTCTGATTCATCTATATCACCACCCATTCTCCTGTCCCTGGAATGATCAGAAGCAGACACCAAGCATCACACCATTCCACCTGTAAGTGTATCAATCAGGATCTCTAAAACAGAGGTCAGTGGGAAAGGGCCAGATAAGTTCTCTGCCATAACTCCTCCAACCTCCCACCACAGAATGGAAGCCGCAGCAGACCCCGTGTCACATGGGGTGGCTGTGTTCTCATCAACGTTATTACACAACAGGCTGGGGCCGGATTTGGCCCATAAACCAGAGTTTGACAAACTCTGCTTTAAAAGATAAGCACGTTGCCCTGGCTGGTGTAGCTCAGTGGATTGAACGCAGGCTGGGAACCAGAAGGTCCCGGTTCGATTCCCCGTCAGGGCACATGCCTGGGTTGCGGGCCGGGTCCCCAGTGAGGGCCATGTGAGAGGCAACCATACATTGCTGTTTCTCTCTCTCTGTCTCCCTCCCTTCCCCTCTCTCTAAAATAAATAAATAAAATCTTAAAAAATATATTAAAAAAATAAAAATAAATAAAAAATAAAAGATAAGCATGTTGACCCTGACCGGTGTGGCTCAGTTGGTTGGGCATCATCCCACAAAGAGAAATGGGGCGTGTGCTAGATACAACCAGGAGGCGTTTCTCTCACACATAGATGTTTCTCTCCTTCCCCCCCTTTCTCTAAAAATAAATAAATAAAGTATTTAAAAAAAGAAATGGTACAACAAATCTATCTCTCTCTATATATGTATATATATATATTTATTTTTTATTAAAAGATATGCACCTTTTAATAAAAAATTAAAATCTCATATATTCAAGAGAGAAACTATAGGGATCAACAGTCTATTCTTTCAGTGAAATATTTTATAAAAATTTACATGTAGATAGTATAATGTTTTATGTTAATCATATCTTTGATATTGAGTACTATGTAGACAAATATTCAACCAACAGATTACACAATGTTTTAATTTTTTTATAATTTTGTAAATTACTTTTCATTTCACTATTTCAGAATTCATTATCTACATTTAAAAAGGAAATCAAAAACAAAATTAAATAAACCCATTTTCTATTTGATGAAGGAACACTTTCAATATGATAAAGATTGAAGCCAGATTTTAGATAATCTATTGGTTTTAGTTTTTATTATTTATTAATTTATTAAATTTATTGAAATGACATTGATTACTAGGTTCATAAAGTTTTTAATTGCTCATTTCTCATATATATGATTTGTATATGGCATTGTATGTCTACCACTTAAAGTAAAATCATCTCCTGTCACCAAATATCTGAACCTCTTTAGCCACCTTACCTAACCCCACATAAGTCTGGTAATCATTGTCTGAATCCATAAGTTTAAATTTTATATCCCACATATGGGTAAAATCATATGGTTCTTAGAGTTCCTAATAAAATGACTAAGTTTAATTTGGTTGCCTCTAGTTTAGAAAGGTCATCTGAAAAATTATCCACAAAAGACTAAATTCTATTTTTACTTCAATAATATTTATAAAACTAATACTTTAAATACTTTAGATATATGTTAATCAGTATTTTAAATAATATAACTTATTACTAAACATTTTGTTTTTTAAATAAGAAATGGTTGCCTTAAAATGTTGACATTTTGTATATATATATGTATATATACACTCTTACATGTATATATTGTATTTACATGTGTTTATATAACTATGTATAACCTATATATGTATACAATATATTGATGGCATTAAGTTCAACATTTTCATATAAATGGAAATAACAAAGTTTAACTCAATAGGTGATTAATAATTTTAAAAAGCTTTTCCAGGCTTTGTAAAAGATATAATCAAAAAATGAATATCATTGTAATCCTTGGCTAAATCAATATTAACAAATGGTCAAAAGAGCATATATCTACGTATATCTAGTTATGTATCTCTTTCTATATATATGTATATACAAAATATATTATATATTTATCTCTTCTAACTCTATCTATAGCTATATGGAAAAAATCTAATCATATCAAATATCACATACTAAAATTTTTACCAATCATTGGTAATATCTTGAGTATGAGGCCTTAAAATCATATTGTATTAGTAAACAATATGAGCAAATAAAATTCTTAACTGAAATAGTTTGGTAAGCTTTTCTGAAGGATATCACCTGCAACACAAGAAGTTTTTTTCTAATATTCTCTTTCTGTACAGATCTGCTTGAGGAGCCAAGGATAAGACAAATGTTGGCTGACTTTCACCCTCTGGAAACAATGGTTAGGTTAATAACTTGACCTGCCTCTGAAAGAAAATTGAAGCCATTCTTCCATTTAGTTTAGACAGTGACCATGAAAAGATGTTATTATAAGCAATGTAATGAACACCTTAACATTTTGTGTCATGAGTCAATCGATCACTAGAAGACCTAAATTTTAATTTAGAATTTTAGATTACTCTCCAATGAAGAAAATTAAATTGAACAGTAGAAAAAACATACTGAGGAGTGCAGAAGGATCTCCTGATCATAGAGGCTACAAGAAATATATATGAAAACTATGTGTTTTTAATAGCATATGCCAGAATTAAAATGCTGATATAATTTGCCCACTGAGCCACAAAGTTAGGTTTATATTGCAACACTCCTTATCATGTTCTATTAGCAAACGAAGAATGTGATTTCAGTGGACCCTGAAGTCCATATGTTAATTGTATGAGCAACATTCTAGTTGTATGGTGCCAATGAAGAGTTATTTGAAAAAGAGGAATTCAGGCCTGATGTACAGATAGTTTTATAATCATATTGGAAGTATCCAAAAGAGGCTAGTTTCAAGATGATGGTTTAACTATGGAAGGCCCTGGTGGATGTTGGTGAAAGGAAGGCCTCCTAATTGTCATAACTGAGCAGTATTCCTCATTGTTTGGCCTGAGCGGAAAAAAAGGCCAGTATACCAATTTACACTGATATATATTCAGAGGTTAATGATTTGTATAAATATTCAAGGATTTGGAAAACTAACTGGAAAATTGGCAACAAATATATTTGGGGAATAGCCCATGATATGGTACCATTTCCTAAGGAAATAAAACAGCCAACTTGATTATATTGATCTGATTGATTATCGGTACATTAACTGTACCTATTATGGAAGTGGCAAGACTTTTTCCTCACTGAAATAGATACTTGTTCTGTATATGAATTTGCCTTCCTTGTCTGTAATGTACCTGACACAATCATCATCCATAGACTTACAGCTGCATTATACACTGTCATGGTTTAGGTATAGCATCATTTCTAACCAGAGAACTCATTTCACTGCAAAAAAGCATGACATTGGACTTGGACACATGAAATTCATTGGTCTCACCCTATTCCATGTTACCCTGAAGCAGCTGAATGGAAGGCCTTTAGATAACTCAGTAATTACTCCTAGTTGTGCAGTAACACTTTATGGATCTAGAGTAATGTCCTTGTATTTCTCCCACTGCTGAAATTTAAGGGATGGTATTCAAGGATGAAAATGAAAGTATCTCCTTTCATTATTTTCCCTGATGACTTATTAGGAAAAAAAAAAAAGATTTCTTCTAATGAAACTTTCAGCTCTGTCAAGGCTTTCATAGGGTAAATCTTCCTCCTACAAGACTCAGTTTTTTTTTTTTTTTGTTTTGGTTTTTTTTTTTTTTTTTAATTAGAGAAATAGGCAGCCACTTGGCCACTTTGAGCTTCTTGAACTCTTTAACTGATGGGAGTGGAAATAGGTCATTGTAATAGTTGAGGTGATTAGCTATGACTAACATGAGAAGATTTGGTTGCTACTAAAATTTGAATGAGGGAAGAGTATGTCTTAAAACTACTCCAATAGTGTATGGTAAAAGTCAATTATACAAGGTTATTTGGCTAGATCACTGGGCAGAGGAGGGGCTGAATGAAGGAAAGTCCCCAAGGCAGTGCAAGAGAAACTGCATTCCCAGGGTGTGAGAGAGGGGTCATAGGAATCACTGAAGCAGTGCAGCAGTGTCCTGTTGCCCCAGCAACCAAGCTAGCCTGGCATGTGATGACAGATTCCCTACCCTGGGCACAGACGCAGCAAGATGAAGCCTTTCATGGAGTCTGAGCAAGGCTTGCTTGTGAGGGATGAAGTGAAAAGCCCTTCTACCTTCTTCCAGTTCATGAAGGAGAAACCAGAAGTCTCAGAGGCATGAATACCTAAAGTTTAGGATGATGGCAAGGGGAAGTGAAGACCTGCCAGTATAGCCTGTGAATACGATGAAGTTGACTAGGGAAGCTAGACCCTTCAGCAGCACATGGAAGCTTGGTCCTAGAGGTTTAAATAGAGGGAGGACAGAGACTCACCCTTTCTCTTCCTTTGGGACTGTGCATGGATGTATGGGCTGAACCACTCACTAACCCTGGGGTCTGGGCCAGCCTCTGACATGGGCCCCCATAAATGGAGCCCCTGTATAGCTGGCTGCAGTGATTGGCAGTGGCTCCAGGTCCCAGAGCCAGAGTGGGAAATTGCAGCTTGTCAATGCCAGCACCAGCCCCAGACTCCAAGGAAGCAGCTTGAAGCCTGACAGTCATTAGCTTAGCAGCCTCAGGCTACAGACAAGGATGGAATGAGGTTTCTGAACACTGAGAATCAGTGTTCTGGGGTGGGGGAGGGGGGCGGCTGGGTTTTGTCTGTAGGAGATTGACCTGAGGTCAAGGAGTCCCCTGCTCCCCCAAATTGTGCAACATCTTAATAAAGACCATTTTCTTCCCCAAAACCTTTGACTTATTCCTGCATTTGGCTGTGGGCAGCTGAACCCCACTTTTGATCAGTAAGTTTGGCAACACTCAGATAGGTCTCTGAGGACTTCAGCCAGGTCCCAGCTGCTTGTGGCAGGCCAACACTGGGAGCACCAGTGTGGGGATTTCACAATCTTTTGAAACTTTCTAGCACCTCTGCTCAAGGTGCTGGTCACTGGAAACACCAGGAAGGTATAGGTCGTTGATTGAAAGAGACTCCAAGACTGGGTGAGCCAAACCAGCATGAACGTTGGGGTTCGGTCACTAGACCATTTGGGTCTGGTTAGAACCACTTGTGGTACCACTTGGTGGGGAATGCCTGCCACCCTGGTTTTAGGCCATGTGAGTATTGCACCATTTGGGTTCCAGGTAGTATGGTGGGCCACACCCATTAGTTGGGCTCTGTGCCATGTCAGAGCCACATTAGTTAGATTTTATGCAACTTGGGCTTAGCGCTATTTGTACTATATGCCATTCTGGTGTCTGTGCAACTGGGATTTGATGGGGACAGCTTTGGTTCTGGGGGTCACAACTTGAGGTTTGAGGGAGGCAATTTGAGTTTGCAGCTGGGATTTGATGGGGACTGCTTGAGCTTTGGAAGCTGTGACCAGCATCCAATGGGGACCACAGTAGGAGCCATGAACAGGGGTCTGGACAAAGGCAGTCCAAATTTTGGAGTTCTACTAAGGAAATGAGTCCAGAAAGGAGACAGACTCTAAAAGGGGGTGAGTATCACATGAGTTTTGCAGGGGACAGTTTGGGAGACACAGTCTGCAGCACCAATTTGCAGATGATAAGACCCTAAAACTTTCTTGTTAGATAGAGGTATGGGTATAAATCTTGCTTATATGTTTCCAGTTTGTCTACATTCTTTTGATCATAGCTTTGAGGCTGTACATCCAGGCCATCAGGGGCTGTTCTGTTTTGGCTACTGGAATGAGCCCACTGGGTCTAATTTTAGAAGACTGGGCTATGTATAGCCATCATTAAATGTCTAAGAAGGAATTGGTTTTCTATTGTAACATTGTTTGGCCTATGTATATTTGAAATATGGGGAAAATTGCCCATAAGTGCTTCCCTAAATTATTTTACTATCATAAAGTCAGAAATATATTGCCAAAGGTTGGAAATATGGGATGAGATTCCATATGTCCAGACATTCAGGTAATTGTACAATAGGATTTTTGCAAGTCCTGTTTTTTCAAGAAGATATGGAATGTACTTATAAATATAAGAACTTTTACCTGCCTAATACAGAGTTAGAGTATGGTCCTTTCCATTGTTAAAAGAGGACAAGGATTGAATATGAATCAGGCTACTGAACGTGTACACAATGTTGTGAAATTTTTAAACTTGAAAGAAAAATAAAACCTCAGTTCTTGGTTACAGTTATTCTTTTCTTGTTTGTTTTTGTTTCAGGGACTTGGTTTCAACTTTGCTATTTTACATGCACCACTAATCCTCTTTCTCTGCTGTTTGGGGCTTCATGCCATTTGAACCTAGTAAAGGTCATTTGAGAACCAGTTGGTGTTCCAGTTGGTGAGATAAGATTCCCAGTCCTTCCTTTTAGAGGAATTAGTTTGACAATACTTGTGTGAAATTTTGTCTTATCAGTTTGTCCCTGGATGAGGTTTGCTTTAGATTTTATTTTTGTTTCCCTTTTGAAAAGAAATTTAGGTTTTTAAGAGTTGCAGCTTCACATTATGTTGGAAAGAAATTGTGTGGTTTTAGTAATAGAAGGCATAAGGCGTGGAGATGCAGTTTTGGTGGATATTTGAAGGGCTTTATATTTCTCTCCCTACCTGATCCCTCTAGAATTTGGCATTATGGCATAAAGTTTCTTTGCATTAGTCCAATAAGACTAGTTTCAAATTTATTAACCAAGATTTTGACTGGAACATCATGCCTGAAGGAGGCATGCCTGGACCCTGGATGTCACCACAAAGCCTTGGGGAACTGAAAATGACCTTTGAAGCTACATTGCACACTGCTGAAATGACCTGGTAACTTGTTTGATCATGTGGTTAATGGCAGTCTTTCCAGGTAAGGAACAAAGCTCGCTTCCCTGAAAGATGGCAAGGAAGGAACCTTAAGACACTTTAGTAACCTGAAAGATTTGAGGAATGTAGGTACTATAGGCAAACCCATATGGCAGCTTGGGGGCTTGACTTCTGTGCCCTGAATGGTTGACTAAAGCTCAATGTAAATGTTTCTTGTTGAAATTGCTGCAAAGCAGATTTAAAGAGCCCACATGATTAATTACTGTTCTTGTTATGTTTATGCAAACTTAAAACTGGATTTAATGCAGTCCCTTTAATGACAATTAAGATGATCTTAAGGAGCGAGATCATGTTTCAAGAAAAATCACAATGCCCAATGTGGGTATTGGACTCTATTGAAGCTAACTGTCCTCAAAGTTTGTTTTTTTTTTTTTTTGTTTTTTTTTTTTCACTTCAAAGCTGAACTGGTGTGTTCCCATCTTTGGGCTGGGAATTGTGAGGACACAAGATTTTTCTAAGGCTGTGTCTGTATATGCCATATTGATTTTACCTGTATGATGACATCATCAGAGCAAATGGTTACTGCTTAGTATAATTCTAGCAAAAGCCTTGCAAATGGACATCCTGTCAAATGATAGTCTAGCAGATTCAAACACAGGTTAATGATGTGCTGTGTGAATTAACATTTGTGCTCTTCCTTTTATTTTCATAGGGTGTATGCCTATGACCTCATTTACCTTGGTGTTTTTTTTTTTGGTGTTTTTTTTTTTTTTTTTTTTTTTTTTTTTTTTTTGTATAGTATATGCCTCCCTTTAGAAGCCCATCTGCATCACTGCCTCCTGAGACTCAACAGTTTGGCTCAACTATATGATGAGTTGGTGAAATATGGGGCAGTCTATCAGCTTTGCTCAAAAATTGTGTTTTTACTACCCTGTAGATCAACATAAAGGGCCCACAATAATTCAGAGAGGGTGGGAACCTTAGAATATTCTCCTCAGCCTAATTTGAATCAAGTATAGAAGATAAAGTGTTTTGAATAAGTGTGACATGTTTTACACATCTTCCCCTAAGGAAGCCATTCCTTTCTTAATCTGGGACACTGTAGAATTAGTGACACCTACCTTTGTCACTTAGTTTTTATGGTTTTGAATATTCCTTTGAACCTTCTTACCACCTCTAGAATAAACAAGGATGCCAACCTGTCCAGCAATGCCATCCTTTGGACATCATGTACACTGCTACCCAGGAACATAAAACTGACCTGGACTTTGCAAGACCCTTCTCCCTCAGGTAAAGACTTCCCTCCACTCCAGAACCCCTCCCCTTCTTTTCCCCTCTGGGCTCTGAGATAGGTAGGTCTACATACTTGGCTAACAGGACATAGTTACAGAAGAATAACTTCGCTCATTTGCTTTTGTAAGATTACAAATGCCCAGAAGTGTTAAAGGGAGATAAGGCCAGATTGGTGGGCAGAGGAGGGGTGAAGTGAGGGATGGGTCCCAAGGTAGTTCAGATAAGGCTGCACCCCCCAGAGTGGGGAGGGATGTTGCAGGAAGTTCCCAAAGTACTGCTCTGACAACCAAGCTAGCGCTGCATGTGATAACAGATTCCCTGCCCCAGGCAGAGATGGAGGAGGAGGAAGCCAAGCAAGGAGTCTGCCCAAGGCTAGAGTAAAATAGATGAAGGGAAAAGCCCTCCTACCTCTTTCTGGTTGAAGACGAAACCAAAGGTCATGGAGACATGTATGACTAAAGATTAATATGGTGGCAGAAAGAGGTGCAGATCTTATAGTCTAGACTGGGAAAAGGATAGGATTGACTGGGGAAATTGAACCCTTCCAGACTGCATGGAAGCTAGGATCAGGAGATTGAAATGGAGGGAGGGCAGAAATGTGCCTCTTCTCTTCCTCTTGGATCTAGGTATGGGCATGTAGGCCAAAGCATTTGTTGGCCTTAGGGACTAGGGCAACTTCTAGCAAGGAACCCCATAGATGTTGCCTTTGCATGACTGATTGCAGTGGTTGGCGGTGGCCACATTCCCCCCAAGTGGAAGCTGTGGTGTGGCAATGGTGGCACTGGCCTGAGAGGGAGATGAAGCCAGATTAGGATGGAGTGGGATTTCTGGGCACTCTTTCTAGTTCTGGGATAGATGGATTTTGTCTGTATGAAATTGACCTAAAACTGGAAAATAACCCATTCTACCAAATTGCAAAACATCTTAATAAGGATCTTTTTTCTTCCCCACCAATCTTTGTCTTACATCTGTATTCAGCAGCGGGCAATTGAATCCCACTTTTCTTCAGTAATGTTAACAGAGAACCTAACACAGTAGGATAATTACTGTCACATATTTCAGAAATGAAGGTTTATGAAATATTTGGAAGGCAGAATTGAGTCCATGGTCATTATCCTCTGAAGGTTACTGTAGCGAGACACAGCTGTTGGCAGTCCAACTTTTTCTTGCTCTTAACTTTCTCTATATGCACCTCTTTCTGCCTGATGCCTTTGCTGACCAACAGCATGAGCAAGGCCACTACCAGAGTTGACAGTCCTGAAAACATAAGTTTCTCCAGTTCCCCTTCATGTTTCCATTAATCTTCTGGACATGCTTGGCTTCACAGTGCTTTGCAAAAACCACTTATTCCAGACATCACCACCTCAAACCTTTCTACAACAGAGTCAAATGCAATTCTAATAATAAGTCCCTTATTTAAAAATACTTGCAGTGGTTCTTCTTTCCTGATCAAACACTGGATGATATAGTTCTAAATTTGAAGACAACAATTTTGGATAATTTTTCTTTTCCCCATTAACTAAACAATACATTCATTTTCTGCATGGCTGTTTACTTTTAGAACAACTTATTTGCTTCTCTGCCAAGAAATAACTGTTCCATAAAATTACAAGCATTATTATTATCCAGTAAAAATTCCCAACATTAAATGGATCATGAAAAGGGAGTTAGATGTGAATATTCAACCAGTTTCAATATGGAAACTTGACTACATTTTAGCTCCTCATACCTGCCATCTCCATTATTTTGATCCATTAGAAGAACTCAACCAGTCAAAAGAAGAAATGTATCTTTACCTTGATAGAAAATATTTATTTCTATTGCTTTAAAACTGAGTTTTCATACCCTTGAAGTAAAAGAAACTAATTTATAGCTTGCTAAATGATTCAGATACTTCAAAAATGTTTAAGTTGAACTGGTGACAAAGAAAAATAATATGTTTGTGTTTGTGTGGACTTGTGTATACATGTTGTGTTTATTTTAAGAGGTAATAGAGGAAAATATGAGGAGACATATATGGAGATCTGGAAACTAGGAAAACCAGAAAGATCTTGTCTTAGAAGAAAGAGGATGTGTGAGAGAGCTGCCTGTGAGGGACCACTGTAATGGTCATTGTCAAGAGCCTTCATGTTACTCAAACTGAGACATGACTAGGAAAAGGACCCAGTATTCACATAATTAGAATCTTGCATTATCTTCTCCTAGAGTGCCCATCTGCAAGCTGTTGTTTTTGGACAAAAAAAGACTTTGGTTCCTTTTCCATCAATGTTTTAATGCTTTATTAGCTAAGCAAATAAATTTCTCAACAGACTTAAATATTGTGTTCCATGCCCAACACAGTCTTCAGTGTGGACATCTTTCTACAATATTCCAAGACAAACATGAGCCCAGAGTATAAATGATGGGAATAATTATCCAGTGAGTTGGTGGAAGAAACACATATATGAATCAAAAGGATTACGGGTTAGACAGCAAATTGAAGATACCCACTTCTGTCAGTAGTTAATTGAAGACACCCACCTCTGACAGTAGTCCATTGTCAAAAGCTACTCTACTGTGAGACTTTGAACTTCCTTAAGAAATTAGAATAATTTTCCTCAACAAGTAATTTTGATTGTTGATGGAACACATGAATATAGAAAAATCTGATTAATTTGAAATTTTAAGTAAAAAAAATTAAATTTTAATAAACATTCCCCATATATAAATTATATAATTATTTATTTTATTTATTTATTGACTTACCAAATTCAATTCCAAACTCTGCCTTGCAGTTGTTGAATTAGGAGTTGAAGTGAGTATAGAAATAACACCTATGGTATGTTCTACCCATTTCCTCTTCTCCAGCTTCATTTCATATCTCCATCATCACTGTGATAGACACAAACTCCATTCATGGACTCTAATTGTCCTTGCTTCCTTTTGCCATAGAAATTAAATAGATGATTCTGTTCTCTGAGAAGCTCACCCTTGTTGACCTGGGTACCTCACACCTACCCTGTCCATTTCAACTCAGCACCACTTACAATGTTTTTCTAACCTCCCATAGTCTTGCCAACTAACCTCTAGATCCTCAATCTTAAAATGATTCTTAACATTTGTCACAGTTTAAGTCTTATACTTAACTATATGGTAATTACCTACTGTGTTTCTCTAACAAATGAAAAACTGTATGGGCAGGGACCACATCTGATTTTTAGCAAATGTTGTATTTCAGTACCTGGCATGTAAGTCTTTTATACCTATTTAACAAATAAAAAAATTAAATCTTTACTGTCTCTATATTTTCATATGTGTTTTATTTAGAAATGTGACATATTCAATTAATCTGTCCTTATGTTACTTCAACAAAATATAATAATACATATTTATATTCTATACCAAAGTATATTAGTAAAATTGTGCATATTTTTCAATAATGTAATTTAAACTCTGTATTTAGGATTTTATTTAAAAATGAGAAATACATTTAAATAAGTATATTCAAACATATACAATTTTGTTACTGAAATGTCTTATCCTCCATGAATTTCTTGACTGAGCTTATTTTTATTATCATTTGTATTTCATTACTCATGCACTAAAAATTGGAAGTTTGCTTATTTAGGTCCTGGCCACATAGTTCAGTTGGTTGGGAATGCCATCTGGATATGCCAAGGTGTGGGTTCAATCTCTAGTCTGGGCATATAAAAGAAATATTCCAGGGGGAAGGAGGTTAGGGACTGGGTGAAAGAAGTAAAAAAATTAAAAAGTACAAACTGGAAGTTGCAAAATAATCATGGGGATATAAAGTACAGCATAGGCAATATACTCAATAATATTGTAATAACTGTGTACGATGCCAGGTGGTTACTTGAAATATTAGAGGATCACTTTGTAAAATATATGATTATTTCACCATCTTACTGGATACTTGAAACTAATACAAAATAATATTGCCTGTCACCTGTAATTAAAAAATAAAATTAAAAAAGAAAAAATTATGTCTACTTTTCAATATATTTTTACTTCTATTATATGTAGTTTAAGTCACAAGTTTACTTTAATATTGATAATTTATTTATGAATATGTAAATATAAAATTAACAAAATGAAATATAGATCTGAGAAAATCATTTCAAATTCAACAAAGACGATAAAACACATTGGTAAAAAATTCTAACAGCACTTAAGAGATCATAAAACATAAATGGAAAGAATCTATGTATTCAAGGATGAGAACAACAATAAAAACAACAACAAAAAAACAAAAGATACAAAGATTTTTAATAGAAATGTTCCAGAATTATAAATAAATAAATAGCTGGAGCAAACATAATGAGTTTCAGGAAAATAACATAAATCAAAACCTAACAATATTTACCTTATAGTTACACTTCAAAAAATATATAAAGAAAAATATAAATGCAATCAGAGAAAAAAATGGGACTACCTATGAAATAGACATCGGTATTTGTAAACTTTTTGATAAGAGAATAATGGGCTCAGTGAGAACTACCAAAAACTACAGGGAAACTATGAGAAACTTACTGCATACTATATCAGCATGAAAAAGGTCAAAGAAACTATTAACAAGAGCAAAGAAGAAATGAAGAATACAATTTCTGAATTGAAAAGCACAGAAGAAAGAATCAAAAGCAGTCTAGATGAAGCAGAGGATCAAGTCAGTGAGCTGGAGGACAAGGTAGAAAAACACTTCCAGAAAGAGCAAGAAAAGCAAAAAGGATTAAAAAAGAACAAAGAGGGTTTAAGGGAATTGCAGGATGACATGAAATTTAATAATAGCTATATGATTGGGGTACCAGAAGAAGAGGAGCAAAGGATAGAAAACCTGTTTGAAAAAGTAAGGGAAAGCTTCCCTAACTTGATGACAGAAAAAGTCACGCAAGTCCAGCAATCACAGAAAGTTCCAATCAAGATGAGCCCAAAGAGGCCTACTCCAAGATACATCATAATTAAAATGGCAAAATTCAAACACAAAGAGAGAATCTTAAAAGCACAAGGGAGAAACAGGAAGTGACATTCAAGGGAGCTTCAATAAAGCTAGCACTGACTTCTTAAGAGAAACACCACAACCCAGAAGGGAATGACAACAAATATTCCAAGTAATGAAAAACAAAGGCCAGCAACCAAGACTACTCTACCCAGCAAAGCTCTCAGTTAAAATGGAAGGTGAAATAAGGAGTTTCCCAGAAAAAAGAAGACTAAAAGAATACACCTCCACCAAACCAGCATTGCAAGATATGCAAAAGGGACTGCATTAAGAAGATAAAGAAAAAGAGTGAGAGAAAGAGGAACACATGTACAAAGGGGGTAAAATGACAAGTAATAAGTACTTAAAAATAACCTTAAATGTAAATGGATTACATGTTCCAATCAAAAGACATAAAGAAGACAAAAGAAGCTGAATGGATAAGAAATCATGACCCACACATATGCTGCCTACAAGTGACTGACCTCAGAACAAAAGACCTACACAGACTAAAAGTGAAGGGTTGGAAAAATATATTCTAAGCAAATGGAAAGGAAAAAAGCCAGCATTCCAATACTTATGTGAGATACAATAGGCTTCAAAAAAAGTCCATAAAAAGAGAAACAGAGGGACACTTTGTGATACTCAAAGGACAAATCTATCAAGAAAATATAAATATTGTAAACCTATGTGCACCCAACATAGAAGAATCTAATATTTAAGAAAACTCTTGGAAGACTTAAAGAAAAACATAGACAGCAACACAATTATAGTAGGGGAATTGAACACTGCACTGTCAACAATGGATAAATCTTCCAAAGAAAATATCAACAAGGATATTTTGGAACTGAACAACACATTAGACCACATGGACTTAACAGATTTTATGTATATATATATCCTTTCATCCCAAGGAAGAAAAGTACACATTATTTTCAAATGCATATGGAACATTTTCAAAGACAAACCACATGATAGTATACAAAACAAACCTCAACAAATTCAAAAAAATTGAAATCATATCAAGTATTTTCTACAACCACAGGGGACTGAAACTGGAAACTAACCTCAAGAAAAAAACTCAAAAACACTCAAATTCATGGAGATGGAATAGCATGATATTAAACAATAAATGGGTTAATAATGAGATCAAGGAAAAAAATCACAAAGTTTCTGGAAACAAAAGAAAATGAATTACAATAGTCCAAAACTTATGGAACACAGCAAAGGCAGTCATGAGGGGGAAGTTCATAGTGATACAGGCCTACCTAAAAAAGATAGAAATATTTTAAATATATGACCTAACCCTACATCTACAAGAACTGGAGGAGCAACAACAAATAAAGCACAGAGTAAGTACAAGGAAGGAAATAATCAAGATCAAAGCAGAATTAAATTACATAGAGACTAAAAGAACAATTTGAGGATCATAAATCCAGGAGCTGGTTCTTTGAAAAGATAAACAAAATCAACAAGCCTTTAACCAGACTCATCAAGAAAAAAAGGGAGAGGGTCCAAATAAATAAAATCAGAAATAAAGAAGAGAAATTACAACTGATACAACAGAAATGCAAAGGAGTTTAGGGGATTACTAGATATAATTATATGCCAATAAATTTGAAAACCTGGGAGAAATGGACAAATTTCTAGAAAACTATTTTCCACAACTGAATCAAGAAGAAGCAGAAACCTTTAACAGAACAATAATAGCTGATGAAATTGAAGCAGTAATAAAAAAAAAACTCCCATCACACAAAAGCCCTGGACCTGATGGTTTCACATGATAATTTTATAAAACACTTAAGGAAGAGTTAACCCCTATCCTTCTCAGGCTATTCTAACAAATCCAAGAAGAGGGAAAACTCCCAAACTCTTTTGATGAGGCCAGCATCATCCTAATCTCCAAACCAGATAAAGACATAACAAAGAAAGAAAACTACAGACTAAAATCCTCAACAATATACTGGCAAACCCAAGCCAGCAATACATTTAAAAGATCGTACACCATGATCAAGTGGGATTCATCCCAGGAATGCAAGGATGGTACAATATTTGCAAATCAATAAAATGTAATATATCACATAGACAAAAGGAAAGACAAAAATCACATGGTCATATAAATAGATGCGAAAAAGCATTAGATAAGGTACAGCACCCATTTATGATAAAAATGCTCAGTAAAGTGGGAGTAGAGGGAGCACACCTCAAAATAATAAAGGTCATATACAAGAAACCTACAGCCAATATCATACTTAAAGGGAGAAAACTATAAGCTTTCCCACTAAGATCAGGAACAAGACAAGGATGCCCACTTTCACCACTTCTATTCAACATAGTATTTGAAGTTCCAACCACAACGATCAAACAAGAAAGAGAAATAAAAGAAACAAAACTGGAAAAGAGGAAGTAAAATTGTTTTTGTTTGCAGATGACATGATAGTGTACATAGAAAACCCTATATACTCCAGCAAAAAAATTCTCGACCTAATAAGTGAATTTGGCAAAACAGTGGGATACAAAGTCAATATTCAGTAATTGAAGACATTTTTATATACCAGCAATGAAATATCAGAAACAAAATCAGGAAAAAATCCCATTTGCTATAGTGACATGAAAAATAAAATACCTAGAAATAAACCTAACCAAGGAGGTAAAAGATCTGTACTCAGAAAACTATACTACTCTGAAGAAATTAAGGAATTACATAAATAAATGGAAGCATGTACCATATGCATGTATTGGAAGAATTAAC
Organism: Micronycteris hirsuta; assembly: GCA_004026765.1. NCBI lineage: Eukaryota > Metazoa > Chordata > Mammalia > Chiroptera > Phyllostomidae > Micronycteris > Micronycteris hirsuta. The sequence goes on from PVJI01014758.1 coordinate 28,364, forward strand.
ACCAAAATGTCCATATTACCCAAATCATTTTACCGGTTCAATGAAATCCCTACTAAAACACCAATGGCATATCCCATAGATATAGAAAGGATACTTCAATAACTTATATAGAACATTAAGAAATCCTGAATAGCCACAACAATTTTCAGAAAGAACAAAGTAGAAGGGACACAATACCTGACATTGAACTATATTACAAGGCCACTGTAATCAAAACAGTCTGGTACTGGCATAAAAACAGACACATAGATCAATGGAACAGAATAGAGAGCCCAGAAATAAGCTCATGTCTCTATGGTCAATTAATATTTGAGAAAGGGGTCAGGAACATAAAATGGAGTAAAAATAGCCTCTTCAACAAATGATGTTGGGGGACCTGGACAGCTACATGAAAAAAAAAAAAAGAAAAAAGAAAAGAAAAAAGAAACTCAACCACCAACTTACACCATAAACTCAAGGTGGATAAAGACTTAAATGTAAGTTGTGACACCATCAAAGTCCTAGAGGAGAACATAGACAGGGAAATTAAAGATATTCCATGCAGCAATATTTCCACTGTTATGTCTCCCAGAGCAAGGGGCATAAAGGAAAGAATAAAAAAATGTTATCTTACCAAAATAAAAAGCTTCTGCATGGCTAAACAAAACACCAGAAAAATGATAAGTAAACCAACCATATGGGTTTTTATATTTTCCAATAATACCTCAGACAATGGTTTGATCTCCAAAATATATAAAGAACTCACACGACTCTACTCAAGGAAGACAAACAATCCAATTTAAAAATGGGCAAAGGACCTAAACAGACACTTCTCCAAGGAGGACATACAGAGGGAGCAGAGACATATGAAAGGATGCTCAGTATAACTAGTCATCAGAGAAATGCAAATTAAAACCATACTGAGATACTGTTTCACTCTGGTCAGAATGGTTATGATGAACAAATCAACAAACAAAAAGTACTATAGAAGTTGTGGAGAGAAGGGAACCCTAGTCTGTTGATGGGAATGCAGCCTGGTGTAGCCACTGTGGAAAACAGTATGGAGTTTCCTCAATAAACTAAAAATGGAACTGCCTTCTGATCCAGTGATTCCACTCATGGATTTATACCCTAAGAATCCTGAAACACTAATTCAAAAGAACCTATGCACTCCAATGTTCATAGCAACATTATTAACATAGCCAAATGAAGGAAGTAACCTAAGTGTCTATCAGTAAATGAATGAATAAAAAACCGGTACACTTACACAATGGAATACTATGCAGCAGAAAGAAAAAAGAAGCTCATACCCTTCGCAGCAGCATGGATGGAACTAGAGAACATTATCCTAAGTGAAATAAGCAAGGCAGGGAAAGACAAATATTGTATGATTCTACCTATAAGTGGAACTTAATCAAAAAAACAAACAAGCAAGCAAAATATAACCAGAGACATGAAATAAAGAACAAACTTATAGTAATCAGATGGGAAGGGGGAGATAGATAATGGGGAAAGAAGTGGGAGGTCATCAAGGAACATGTAGAAAGGAGTCATGAACTAAGCCAAAGGGGAAATGTATTGAGGGTGGGAGGTGGGGGGTAGGTTGGGTGGGGGGAAATGGTGGTGGGAAAATGGAGACAACTGCACTTGAACAATAATAAAAATAAATACATTTATAAAATCCATGTTACAAAATGCTGATAGATAATATGGCCAAAATGACTTATACAAAATTCAAACATCATTTAAGAATAAGTTAGAAACAGACATTTTCAGTTATACAAAAATACAACATAAAAAATATGCCCAGAATCAGTAATGTTTGTATTAAAAATATATATCTATATATATTAAGAACTTTTACCAGAGGGGAGTGGGGAGGGGAATAATGGGGGAGAGAAGGTGTAGCATCTTCAAGGAACATGTATAAAGGACCCATGGACAAAGTCAAAGGGGGCTAGGATTGAGGATGGGAGGTAGGAGTCGGTGGGGCAGAAGAAAGTGTTGGCAGGACAATGGAGACAATTGCACTTGAACGACAATGAAAAATTTTTAAAAATAACTCTTTTGAGTAAGACTTACTGTGTTTTTTACTCACCAATTTCTATCACAGTGCCTGGCACATGGTAGATGTTTAATGATTGTTTATTTAATAAATAGATTTCAAATTACCTAATACAATGCTTTTTGATGTCATGGGAATAAATAAGATGCCCTAAAAAAATTAGTCTATGAATTAAGGTATGTGTATTCCAAAAGTACCCAAATATTTTCCAAGAGATGCAGAGATGAGGTAGTTTGAAGCATCAATTTATAGATTGTCAGCTTCCAAAAATACTCTTCCCTAAAACTGATTAGCATGAGCTTTCTCTACAGTTGAAACAATAGATTTTTCACACACCATTCCTAACCCTAACCTCAGCTTTTCTTTCAAATTCACCCTTTTCCCAATTGAAAACAAGAAAGAAAGAGAGAAACGCAAGAAAGAAAGAAAGAGAGAGAGAAAAAAAGGAAGAAAGAAAGAGAAAGAAAGAAAGAAAGAAAGAAAGAAAGAAAGAAAGAAAGAAAGAAAGAAAGAAAGAAAGAAAGGGAACACTGAACACTCTTACTGAAGTGTTATATGATGCATTGCAACAAGGCACAAAAACAACCAGGGCATCAAATGAAAGGCTGCTACAAATAAAAAATTTAAGCAGGCATTATACACCCTTGACAGAAGATTGTTTCTTTTTTTTTCATCTTACACTATCTTTTTTTCTGTAAAGATGAAGTATTGCATTAGAAACAGTATTTTAGTGCATGTTGGCATGTTCTGATTCAGATATATTTCAGAGGTCATATGTTAGTATTTTATGTTTTCTATAACATGTATTCAGAAAACAACGATGAACATTTTTTTAAATTGCCAAACTTGTTAATTGGTTCTACTTTGCTAACTTGGATAAGGTATCCTCACTGTGAATCAATTCTCTACTTTTTTATTTTTTCATATATTTATTGGATTTAGAATATCCTCATTTTGTTGAGGATATTACTGTAATAATGTAATACCCTTGATACCAACCATTAATAGGTCTTTTCTGTAAGCTCTACGTTTCCTGGAGGGCTTTTCTTAGTAATGGCCTTCTATTTGATTTGCTATTAATTTCCACAGAAATTAATCTTACTCTAGCAGTAACTAATATTAAACCATGAATATTAGTTATTAGTATATAAAATAATCCTTATTACTGGCACATTACCACAGAAAATGTTACTCTTTCTTTTAGCAGATGTCATGATCTCAAAATTAAAAATATTTTTCTTTTAATTTACTGTAATTGTTATTTGTAATTTTAATTCGAGAGCATTGAATATCTATGTAAATAAATTGTTTCTATTATACAGTTCAATAAATAGAACTTTGAAAGTACACCTAAAGCTCTTAGAAGCATCTTCCTAATCACTAGTCAACAACTTTCCTTCCGAGATCAGATGAGATCAGGCACGTCCAGAACAACTTTCCTAAAGATAATTTTATTCTGAGTGGTAATCACTGCCTAGTTTGTAGCACCAAAAATAGTAGTCTAGTTTTGTTCTTTTTGAACATTTAAAAACTAATCATATGGGCTTTTTATATCTCACATCTCAACATCAAGCTGATGATATTCATTCATAATATATTTTGTTAATTTAATTGTTCTATCTTATAGCATTCTTTATCAATTGTCTGTTGATAGATACTTATAGTGTTTATTTTCCTTGGATACAGTGAATGTCACAGCCCTGATGATTCTTAGACATACACCTGACGCCTATGCACATGCATTACTCTGGTAAATACTATTGAGTGGTTTTACTGGGCCAAAGAAGTACATATTGCCAGCTTCCATAGATAAGGTTTAGTAGATGATGTTTTTCAAACTGGTTATAAAATTTATTCTTTTACTCACAATGTAAATCAGATTCATTTCTTACAAATCATTGTCTACATTGATGTGATTTTTCTTTCTTTTTTGTTGTTTAATCATTCTTTTGGATCATGGTGGTATCTTTCTCTGTTTTTCTCATATCTAATGCTTCATGTTTTGTTTTTTTTTAAAGATTTTATTTTTATTTTTAGAGATAGGGGAAGGGAGGGAGACAGAGAGGGACAGAAATAGCAATGTATGGTTGCCTCTCACATGGCCCTCACTGGGGACCTGGCCTGGAACCCAGGCATGTGCCCTGACTTGGAATCGAACCAGGACCCTTTGGTTCCCAGCCCGCACTCAATCCACTGAACTACCCCAGCCAGGGCCTAATGTTTCATGTTTTTAATGTTCCTATGGTTTCATGTGTTTAATAGTGATTAAGATTAATATTTTATGAAATGTTTTTTGTTGTCCCATTCTCATTTTTCTGTTGACCATTAGACTCTTATTGCTTTTCATGGTTTTTCTTGTTTGTTGTTAAATTTTTGTTTATTTATCTTTATATAAACAGATGCTCTTAATTTGAATATATTAAATATATCAATAATTTTCTCTGGAGCTTTCTGTATCTTGTAGAAGAGAACTTCCCCAAACTTTAGAATCGGTAAATATTTTTCTAAGTTACTTACTAATTTTTTTAAATTAATCTGCCTTTCATATTTATGCCTTGGTAATTTATGTTTGAATGTGGTGAGAGATAAGGCAGAGTTATATTTTTCTATACATATACATACTATATCATTCCAGGCTCATTTACTGAAAGTACCTTCGTTTTTCTGTTCTTCAGTGTCAACCTCGTCCCAAATTTCTATATAAAGTGTTTGCTTTAGGGCTTTCATTTATATTCTACAATTTTATGTATTTATTATTGAATTGATACCACATTTTCCTAACCATTATAGCTTTACAATAAGTTGTGGTATCAAGTAGAGCAAACCTTCTTACTTTGTTCTTTGTCCAGATTGTATTAATGAAAATTGCATATACCTTCACTTATTCAGGACATTTTAAAAGCAAAATGTGTAAAAATCTCATCTTATAATAAGATGTATTATCAGGGAAGTGTTAAAATATATTTGAAACATTGTCTGCAATTAAGATCAGGACTCCTAAGAGATAGCTAAAGTGCCTCAAGGGTATGGCTATCATATTTGTATTTCTGCCACCAGGAGCAATAAAGAAACCCAATTCCTGAGGGAATATATGTCTCAGAGACTTCGAACTGGATCACGTTTCATAGCAGGTCCAGCACTAGATAAATTGATCATGAACTGCCTAAATCACTAGCATGGGTTTCATTAAATTGTCTCTTAATAGTTTGGCTAAAACCATAAATAGAGTCTGAGCAATCCATGCTATAGGGATTAGAGGAAGGAGGACAGAAGAATTTATTATTCTACCTCTGTTCTTAGTCAGTCATCATGAGTTAGCAAGTAAGATAGGAAGTTTAAGAGTACATAAAAGGAGAAAAATATACTCAAATTGATTCTTAATGTGTACTTGTCTCTGACACTTTCAATAGTCATAAAGATTTATGTATTTTAACTCATAAACTGTGATCCTATTATCCACCTCTCCATTTGCTTTGCCATTACCTGAAATTTGAGCTATTACATCCTTCCCTAGATTACATCCTTCCCTAGATTACATCCTCCCCTGGATTACATCCTTCCCTAGATTACATCCTTCCCAAGATTACATCCTTCCCTAGATTACATCCTCCCCTAGATTACATCCCTCCCTAGATTACTGTAACACCAGCAAAAGGCTCAGTGGTGGTCCTGTCAGAATCCAGAGCTACAGGCTTGAATGGAATGAGAAAAAGTCTTCTTAAGTCATAAAATCAACATAAAAATCAACTTCTTGATTTCTGTTGCTTCTTAACGCTTGTTTCTTTTTTTTTAACTAAAAGCAGTATCTTTCACTGAATATTTTGCTTTTCAAGATGGATAAATGTATTACGATCATGAATAGTGCAGAGGGGAGGGGGAAGGGGACAATGAGGGGAAGGGTTTTCAGGAGTTACTATAAAGGACACAAGGACAAAACCAAGGGAGAGGGTGGAAGCAAGCGGGGAAGGTGGGGTTGGCTGGGGTTGGGGGATGTGGTGGGGGGAAAATGCAGACAACTGTAAATGAACAACAATAAAGTAATTAAAAATAAAATAAAAAATATATCAAATCACAAAAGTATTATTATTAAAGAGCATGCTTCATGGATAATAACACAGTCCGGGCAATATTATTTTGTTAATACCTACTGAGTGTAAAGGGAAGTTCAAAGCAATTTATAGTTTTATAGCCAAAGAAAATTATTTTATATATTTTAAAAATCCATTCTATTCCTGGTCCTCATATTGCCTTACAGTTTATAGTTTGGAAGTTGAGCTAAATGGCAGATTCTTCTCACAGTTCTATAACTTTGTGAATGACTAACTGTCTCATCTTTTGGGAAAATCTCTAAATGTTTTAATAAATAATATGTAGGTTGATAAAAGAGTGTAATTTTAGTACAATTTATGTTTGACTTAACAGTGAATTGAGAAAGAATGCTTTAAATATGTTGAATTTTTAAACCTACTTGCCATCCTAGTGCTACTAATGTTACCATGAAAATTACTTTGCAATTACTTTGTATATCTCAGAAAATGAGTTAATGGCTCAAATCCTCATCCAAAGGTCTATTTATTTTCTAATACTAATTTTACTGTCTTTGGAACTCAGGAAAAATTTATAAGTATAAATATATTCAAATATTAAGTCCTTTCTTTCTGCTAAGCTTTATTAGAATTTATTTTTAATTTGGCTTAGGGTCTTCACTATCACTGTGAAAAGTGTCATCTTGAATATATTTACCTCATTTTTTTTCAATTGTAGCATATATCAACATCTAAAGAAAAATAGAAATGTCATAATGCTCTGGATATTATACATTAGTAATGTACAATAGCTATGTGTTTTAGAGATAGTCACTTTTCCTCAAAGAAAACTTTTGCTTCTAAGGTCACTTATTTATTTCTATGATGGTGAAACAAGAAATAATGGAGTATCTTTGCATACAGCTAACTCAAATCAATGGTTGAAGTCTGAGATTTGTTGTCATTCTCTTCTACATTTTATTCATCATTTCCATCAATGCCAACACTTTACCTGGCTATAAAATTATAGTGCATTTCTGATTTTGAATTGTATTAAAAGGTGGCATAATTCATTTAAATCTGGGAAAATACACTCAATCATATCACACAAGTTGGAAGTGTTATAATAATTTAATAATATATAACATTTATATAATATATAAACATTATAATAACTCTTTCACACAAACTTATAACTCTTCCAAAAATTTGTTTTCTTTTCACAAAAAGTAATCTCTTCAACATAAAAATTACAATTAATAATTAAGAAAACAAAGTTTTACTTATACAAGATGACTAAGCTCTGGAGAGTTTCTGTACAATATAAGTTAACAATACTTATGGTACACTTAAAAGTTTGTTAAGAAGGTAATTTTCATTCTAAGTTTTCTTACCTTTTAAGAAATGTATAAATAATCTTAGCATAATAAATATATTTACAATTATTAATTGATGTTATCAAGATATGTTGTTGCATTAATGCATGCCAACATGAATATGTTTAAATATTAATAAACATTAATGAGATCTCCTTATACTTGTCTCTTGATATCCACCACCCCACTCTCATAATATGAAAGTTACATATATTGTGCCTTCATTTATACTCCATTTTTTATGAACAGATGTATTCTTTTATAAACAAACACATAAATATATGGTATTTGGTATAACTTTCTTTATCACTAATAAAGCAGGATTATCTTATATGGCTTAGTTTGAAACTTGCTCTTCTTACTGAATAATACATTAGGTAATTCTATAAACTGATCTTAATTTCTGTAGGCTTAACTCCCACATGTGATAATTTGGTCAAGAGTATGAATTTGGTTTAAGATATCTTTATCCTTTCTAGATACACAATTATGTCAATTTAAAATAAGGATGATTTTCTTTTCCATTTTGAATATTAATTGTTTTTAATTTTTTATTTCATATTAGCTACATCTTCTGAAATGATAAATTATTAAATTACTCCTGGCTTTTGTTTGGTTTGAACAAATGGTTTCAATTGTTGATATTTTTTTTCCATCACCGTTTTTCCCCTGTGACAGTCTCTTTCACCTCCAGCTCCTCCCCAATAACAATCACCACACCGTTGCTGGTGTACATGAGTTCTCTCTTTTAATTTCTTCTGCTAAATCCCTCCACTCCTCCAGCTCTAACACCCAGAGTGCTCAGCCTGCACTCTATGAGTCTGTCCTTATTTTGCTTGTCAGTTCATTTTGTTCATTAGGCTCCACATGAGTGAAATCATATGGTAGTTGTCTTTCTCTGACTGACTTATTTCACTCAGCATAATATCCTCCAGGTACATCTGTGATATTGCAAAGGGTATTTTTTTCTTTTTATGGTAGAGTACTATTCCATTGTGTAAATATACCACATCTGTTTTATCCACTGCATTTACTCCCTCTGTTATTTGCATCATGGTTGTGTTTCCTGCTGAGTAAGCATGCTAGGCTCCATACCTAGTGTCATAGGTGAATTTCTGCCCCCATATTTCCTTATAAGCAAGGATAATTTTGAGGTTTTGTTTTGTTTTAACTTGGGTATGTTTGAGTACATTTAAAAAAGAGAAACTTGAGGAGGGGGGGTCACAAGATGGCAGAAGAATCAGAGGAAAATTCTCACACCCCCTCCCAGACCAAAACTGCATGAATGGAAATAAAACAAAAGAAGGGAACAGCCACCAAATATATAAAACTGAAGATTACCTTAAAAGAGACTTTTAACCAAGGACAGCCAGAAACCAACCAGAGACAGGTAGGAAAGGAAAGGATGTGAAAGGGGATGACAGTGTTTCCACAGTCAACAGATAGAAATTATGACATAGCTGTGGGACCTTCCTCTGGAGAGGAGAAAAGACTAAACCATGGGCTGTTGTCCAAAGAATGGAACAGTGTCAGTGACATGATCAGCCGCTTATGCAGTATTCAGTGGGGAAAAGCCACAGAGCTTTTTTCTGCCTGGGAGAGATGGAGTCTGCTGGAGATGAAGCCACTATATATTTTTTTAAAGGGACCAAAGAACAGGTTTGTGTTCTCAGCCACTCACCTTGGAGGTGAGTAAAGGCAGGGCAGCATGAACTGAAGTCATGCGAGGAGAGTCTGGAGTGGGAGGCACTGGAGACAGTCACTGTGGAGGGGTTGTAGGGATTTCCATGTCAGGATATAACTTGATAATTCAGCAGCCATCTTTCTTGAGAAGAACAAGTCTCTCCTAGGTGAAAAGCAATTATCCCACACTGTGAAATCTCACTTGCACCACCCTTTGGAATTCTGCTTTTCCCATCTGGACCTGTTTACCCCACCCTGCCTCTCTCTCTCTCTCTCTCTTTTTTTCCCCCCTATCCTGCATCTTAACCCCTTTGAGAAGACAACACTGTAAGCAGATTCAGGGAGTATCAGACACTTGCCTAAGAGCATAGCCATCCCATACACTTCCCTAGGAACTATATTGGTACTTCCCACTCACCGAGAACCATAGAAACACCCTCTTGATTTTTGGAAGACCCCAAATCTGGGCTATGGAGGTCCCACCCACTTGCCTATTAGGGGCTCTGCCCTACTGAGTTCACAGACATAACCTGGGAAAGACTCAGAAGAGTGGCTCAGAGGTAGGGAAACATACTTACCATCTTCCCTACAGTCTAAACGGTATCTCCCATGAGAGATACAAGGGTCCTATTCCTGTGATTCCACCAGAAGCCCTCTCAGAAACAGTCAGATCAGCACCTTATCTAAGACTTACAGCAGGTCACCAGGCAGAGGTAGATGGAAACAGATCTTTCAGTGTCTTGGGACAATTACTGACCGACTCTTGGACCCACTGCAGCTAAAAAACAGCATTGCTGTGTAGCTTGGCCCATCCAGTGCACAGCCAAGCCCAGAGGAAAAAGCCACAAACCATAGATCAAGATCACTTGGAATTTTGAACAGGAAGTTGAAGGTTAAGTGGGTACAGAACCATATATTGGCTTACACCAGCTTCAGAAAACATCAAAGCTGCATCCAAAAGAAGAACACAGCAGGCGAGCAATAAACTCTCCTGAGAAAAAATTCCATTTTGATTTTTTCATTATTTTTGGTATTTTAATAGGCTTTTTATTATTTTTCTTTTCTTCTACTTTTGTTGCTCTATTTTTTCATATATCTTATTTTACTGTTACATTTTCTTACCACATTTTACCTTTTGTTCCTTTTATTCCTTTCCCTTTGTTCCTTTTATTAATTTTTGTTATTCTATCTTTTTCTTCATCATTCCTCCATTTTCCTCCTTCTAATCATAACTCAGATTAGTTCTCTTCGTTTTCTCCTCTCATGATCACTTTTTGTTCCTTTGATCTTTGAATCTTTTTTCTTTTGTCTCCAATTTTTAGTATTCTATTTCTCTTTTCATCTTTGTTATTCTTTGCTCTTTTGTTGTTGATTTTGCTTTTGTTGTTGCATTTAATTTGTTCTGGTTTAGTTTTTTGTGTTGTTTTGCTTTCTTCTGCCAGCACCTGTAAAACAGCTGAATAAAATTGAGGCCAGTAAATTCTCAGACAGAATGGAATTATAAGAATTCTCAAGGAACTGAGTGAGAACTACAGGGAACTTAGTGGCAACTACATCAGCATGAAAAAGGACATAGAAACTTTGAATAAGGACCAGTTGGAAGTAAAGAATTCAATATCTGATATAAAGAATACTCTAGAAAGTATTAAAACCAGGCTAGATGAAGCAGAGGATCAAATCTGCAAACTGGAAGACAAAGTAGGAAACAAACACCTAGAAAGAGTAATAAAAAGAAAAAAGACTTAAGAAGAATGAGGATAGCTTAAAGGAACTTTGATACAACATGAAGTGTAACAATGCTCACACCATAGGGGCACCAGAAGTAGAAGAATGGGAGCAAGAGATAGAATACCAGTTTGAAGATATAATGACAGAAAACTTCCCTAACCTGATGAAGGAAAAACTCACACAAGTTCAAGAAGCACAGAGAGTCTCAATCAGGATGAATCCAAAGAGACCCACACCAGGACACATCACAATCAAAATGGCAAAGTTTAAAGAGAAAGAGAGAAAATTAAAGGCAACAAGAGAGAAGTTATCTACAAAATAGCTCCAAGAAGGCTGCCAGCTGATTTCTCAACAGAAACACAATAGACCAGAAAAAATTGCATTAAGTACTCAAAATAATGAAAAACAAGGACCTGCCACCAAGACTACACTATCCAGTAATGTATTCATTTAAAATGCAAGGTGAATAAGTATGGGACTTCTGGCCATGATGGAGGCATAGGTAGACACACTTTGCCTCATCTCACAACCAAAAGAAGGACAATAACAAATTTAAAAACAAAAATTAATCAGAACTGCCAGAAAATCAAACTGAATGGAAGTCCAACAACCAAGGAGTTAAATTAAAAAAAAAAAAGATATATATATATATATATATATATATATATATATATATATATATACACATACAGACTGGTAGGAGGGGCAGAGACTGGAAACTGGGGAAGAGGCAATGCAGCAGCTGTCAGACTAGGTGGTCCCACATTTGCATGTGGATAAACAGGAAGGAACAACTGGGGAGCGAGACAGACCTCGCAACCCAAGTTTCCAGTGCAGGGAAATAAAGCCTCAAAATCTTACTGTAAAAATCTGTGGGGGTTGTGGCAGTAGGAGAAATTCCCAGCCTCACAGAAGAGTTCATCTGAGAGACCCACAGGGTCCTAGAATGTACATAAACCCACTTACCCAGGAATCAGAACCTCAAGAGCCCAATTTGCTTGTCGTAGCAGAGAAAGTGACTGAAAGCGGACTAAGAGCTGAACAAGTGGCATTGTTCCCTCTAGGACTCCTCTCTCACATATAGTACCACAACACAGCAACATGAATTGTCCCACACTGATAAATACCTAAGGCTCTGTCCCATACTATGTAACAGGCACACCAGGACAAAAATACATGGCCCAAAGGAAAGAACAGATCAAAATGCCAAAAATATAAACAGTCAATGAAAAGATAGCTGATCTATCAGATGCACAGTTCAAAACACCGGTAATCATGATGCTCACAGAAATGGTTGAGTATTGCCTCAAAATAAAGGAAGAAGTGAAGGCTATGTGAAGTGAAATAAGGAAAACTGGACAGGGAGCCACCAGTGAAGGGCAGGGGCTCAAACAGTGATGTGGGACTCAAATAAACAATTTGGAGCAAAAAGAAGAAATAAACATTGAACCAAAACAGAATGAAGAAACAAGAATTCAAAACAATGAAGAGAAGCTCAGGAACTTCCAGGACAACTTTAAATGTTCCAACATCTGAATCATAAAGGTGCCAGAAGGAGAAGAGAAAGAGCAAGAAATTGAAAACTTATTTGAAAACATAAGGAAGGAGAACTTCCCCAATCTGGAAAATGAATAGACTTTCAGGAAATCCAGGAAGCTCAGAGAGCCCCAAAGAAATTGGACCCAAGGAAGCACACACCAAGGCATATCATAATTACATTACCCCAAGTTAAAGATAAGAAGAGAATCTTAAAAGCAGCAGGCGAAAAGGAGACAATTGCCTACAAAGAAGTCCCCTTAAGACTATTAGCTGATTTCTCAAAGAAACCTTGAAGACAAGAAGGGGCTGAAAAGAAGTGTTTGAAGTCAGGAAAGGCAAGGACCTCCATCCAAGATTACTTATTCTATCCACCAAAGCTATCATTAAAATGAAAGGGCAGATAAAGTGCTTCCCAGATAAGGTCAAGTTAAAGGAGTTCATCATCACCAAGCTGTTATTATACAAAATGTTATAGGGACTTATCTATAAAAAAGAAGATGATCAAAAGTATGAACAGTAAAATGACAACAAACTCACAAGTATCAAACTGAATGTAAAAACTAAAACAGAAATAAAAATGAACTAAGCAAACAGCTAGAACAGGAACAGAATCACAGAAATGGTGATCATATGGAAGGTTATCAATGGGAATGGGGAGGGGAAGAATGGAGGAAAAGGTAGAGGGAATAAGCAGCATAAATGGTAGGTACAAAACAGATGGGGGAGGTTAGAATAGTGTAGGAAATGGAGAAGCCGAAGAACATATATGTACGCCACATGGACATGAATAAGGTGGGGGAAGGATGGTGGGAGAGGAGGTGCAGGAATGAGGGGTATAAAAAGAGAAAAAAATGAAACAACTGTAATAGGATAACCAATATAATATACTTTAAAAATAATAAAATAAATAAATAAAATGCAAATGAAATGAAGAGCTTCCCAGGGGAAAGAAAAGGCTAAAGAAAACATTCCCACCAAACCAGCATTACAAGAGGTGCTAAAGGGACTGCTTTAAGAAGAAGAAGAAGAAAAAAAAAAAAAACATGTAAGGAGAGGAACACAGGTGCAAAGGGGAAAGTAGCAATGATTAAATACCCATTCATTGATAATAACCTTAAAAGTAAAGGTATTAAATGCTCTAATCAAAAGATACAGTATAGCTGAATGGATAAGAGCGCATGACCCATACATATGCTTTCTCAAAAGATCCACCCAGAATAAAAGATTTACACTCACTGAAATTGAAGGGATGGAAAATATATTCCACGCAAATGGGAAAAAAAGCTAAGGTGGCCATACTTCTATCTAACAAAATAGACTTCCAAACTAAGGCCACAAGAGACAAAGAAAGTCACTACATAATATTAAAAGGATCAATCCAAAAAGAGGATACAGCCCTTGTAAACATATCTGCACCCAATATAGGAATACCTGAATATATGAAGAAAATTTAGGAGGACTTTAAGGTAGACATTGACAGCAATACAGTCATTGTAGGGGAGTTTAACTCCCAACTATTACCAATGGATACATCTTCCAGACAAAAAATTAGCCCCCCAAAAAATAAATAAATAAATAAATAAACAAGTACCTTAAACAACATACTAAATAAAATGGATTTAATAGATATTTACAGACCTTTTCAACACAAAGCAACAGAATACATAGTCTTGCCAAGTGCACTTAAAGTGTACTTTAAGAATGGATCATTCTTAAAGATAGAACACATGGTAGCATACAAAATAAGTCTTAACAATTTCAAAAACACTAAAATAATATCAAATATTTTCTTGGATCACAATGGCTTAAAACTAGAAATCAACATCAATAAAAACACTCAAAAACACTTATGTACATGGAGGCCAAATAACATATTTTAAATAATGAATGGGTCAATAATGAGATCAGGGAAGAAATTTTAAAAAGTACCTGGAAACAAATGAAAATGACCACATAACAACCCAAAACCTGTGAAACAGAGTGAAAGCAGTCCTGAGAGAGAAGTTCATGGTATTGCAGGTCTACCTAAAGAAAATAGAAAAATCTCAAATAAAATAATTTAATTCTAACCTAAAAGAACTAGAAAAACAATCACAAAGCCCAGAATGAGTAAAAGGAAGGAATCAATCAATATCAGAGAAGAAATAAATTATGTAAAGACTAAAAAAAACAAACAAACAAACAAAAAAAAAACACTATTCAAAAGGAGATGGTCGGAGAAAGATGGCGGCGGAGAAGGGAGAAGCGTGATCGCTATTCTCCGGCCCACTGGCGGGATATCGGGCCGATTTTCTGAGGAGCAGAGCGATCACCCAGTTGTATTCCAGAGTAGAGAAGATTGGAAACCAGGACTGCGCATAAAACTGAAAGATCAACCGGTAGGGAGACTGCTTCGGAGGGAAGGGGTCACTCG